>CAUOQF010000392.1:0-37806 GCA_963457715.1 Argyresthia albistria | reverse complement strand
TGGTGCGCTATGTGATGTGTTGTTAGTTCAACAAGAAGGCGGCGCTAGAGTGCTCGCGCGTGACTCCCGCGCGCCGCGGACCCGACGTGGAGCTCGCCACGCTGAGACAGCTGCCCACCAGGCACGCCACCAACATCATCTACAACCAGGTCAGTGCCGCTACTACATGGTGCGCTATGTGATGTGTTGTTAGTTCAACAAGAAGGCGGCGCTAGAGTGCTCGCGCGTGACTCCCGCGCGCCGCGGACCCGACGTGGAGCTCGCCACGCTGAGACAGCTGCCCACCAGGCACGCCACCAACATCATCTACAACCAGGTCAGTGCCGCTACTACATGGTGCGCTATGTGATGTGTTGTTAGTTCAACAAGAAGGCGGCGCTAGAGTGCTCGCGCGTGACTCCCGCGCGCCGCGGACCCGACGTGGAGCTCGCCACGCTGAGACAGCTGCCCACCAGGCACGCCACCAACATCATCTACAACCAGGTCAGTGCCGCTACTACATGGTGCGCTATGTGATGTGTTGTTAGTTCAACAAGAAGGCGGCGCTAGAGTGCTCGCGCGTGACTCCCGCGCGCCGCGGACCCGACGTGGAGCTCGCCACGCTGAGACAGCTGCCCACCAGGCACGCCACCAACATCATCTACAACCAGGTCAGTGCCGCTACTACATGGTGCGCTATGTGATGTGTTGTTAGTTCAACAAGAAGGCGGCGCTAGAGTGCTCGCGCGTGACTCCCGCGCGCCGCGGACCCGACGTGGAGCTCGCCACGCTGAGACAGCTGCCCACCAGGCACGCCACCAACATCATCTACAACCAGGTCAGTGCCGCTACTACATGGTGCGCTATGTGATGTGTTGTTAGTTCAACAAGAAGGCGGCGCTAGAGTGCTCGCGCGTGACTCCCGCGCGCCGCGGACCCGACGTGGAGCTCGCCACGCTGAGACAGCTGCCCACCAGGCACGCCACCAACATCATCTACAACCAGGTCAGTGCCGCTACTACATGGTGCGCTATGTGATGTGTTGTTAGTTCAACAAGAAGGCGGCGCTAGAGTGCTCGCGCGTGACTCCCGCGCGCCGCGGACCCGACGTGGAGCTCGCCACGCTGAGACAGCTGCCCACCAGGCACGCCACCAACATCATCTACAACCAGGTCAGTGCCGCTACTACATGGTGCGCTATGTGATGTGTTGTTAGTTCAACAAGAAGGCGGCGCTAGAGTGCTCGCGCGTGACTCCCGCGCGCCGCGGACCCGACGTGGAGCTCGCCACGCTGAGACAGCTGCCCACCAGGCACGCCACCAACATCATCTACAACCAGGTCAGTGCCGCTACTACATGGTGCGCTATGTGATGTGTTGTTAGTTCAACAAGAAGGCGGCGCTAGAGTGCTCGCGCGTGACTCCCGCGCGCCGCGGACCCGACGTGGAGCTCGCCACGCTGAGACAGCTGCCCACCAGGCACGCCACCAACATCATCTACAACCAGGTCAGTGCCGCTACTACATGGTGCGCTATGTGATGTGTTGTTAGTTCAACAAGAAGGCGGCGCTAGAGTGCTCGCGCGTGACTCCCGCGCGCCGCGGACCCGACGTGGAGCTCGCCACGCTGAGACAGCTGCCCACCAGGCACGCCACCAACATCATCTACAACCAGGTCAGTGCCGCTACTACATGGTGCGCTATGTGATGTGTTGTTAGTTCAACAAGAAGGCGGCGCTAGAGTGCTCGCGCGTGACTCCCGCGCGCCGCGGACCCGACGTGGAGCTCGCCACGCTGAGACAGCTGCCCACCAGGCACGCCACCAACATCATCTACAACCAGGTCAGTGCCGCTACTACATGGTGCGCTATGTGATGTGTTGTTAGTTCAACAAGAAGGCGGCGCTAGAGTGCTCGCGCGTGACTCCCGCGCGCCGCGGACCCGACGTGGAGCTCGCCACGCTGAGACAGCTGCCCACCAGGCACGCCACCAACATCATCTACAACCAGGTCAGTGCCGCTACTACATGGTGCGCTATGTGATGTGTTGTTAGTTCAACAAGAAGGCGGCGCTAGAGTGCTCGCGCGTGACTCCCGCGCGCCGCGGACCCGACGTGGAGCTCGCCACGCTGAGACAGCTGCCCACCAGGCACGCCACCAACATCATCTACAACCAGGTCAGTGCCGCTACTACATGGTGCGCTATGTGATGTGTTGTTAGTTCAACAAGAAGGCGGCGCTAGAGTGCTCGCGCGTGACTCCCGCGCGCCGCGGACCCGACGTGGAGCTCGCCACGCTGAGACAGCTGCCCACCAGGCACGCCACCAACATCATCTACAACCAGGTCAGTGCCGCTACTACATGGTGCGCTATGTGATGTGTTGTTAGTTCAACAAGAAGGCGGCGCTAGAGTGCTCGCGCGTGACTCCCGCGCGCCGCGGACCCGACGTGGAGCTCGCCACGCTGAGACAGCTGCCCACCAGGCACGCCACCAACATCATCTACAACCAGGTCAGTGCCGCTACTACATGGTGCGCTATGTGATGTGTTGTTAGTTCAACAAGAAGGCGGCGCTAGAGTGCTCGCGCGTGACTCCCGCGCGCCGCGGACCCGACGTGGAGCTCGCCACGCTGAGACAGCTGCCCACCAGGCACGCCACCAACATCATCTACAACCAGGTCAGTGCCGCTACTACATGGTGCTGCGCTATGTGATGTGATATCCGATACATACAATACAACACTATAGATAACGCCATCCACGATGACGCGTGACGTAGCTATTTGCATCTTTGTCTTTCAGCAGAGTGCCGCGATGAAAAAGAAAGATGCAAATAGCTACAACACGCGTCGTCGTGGATGGCGTTACCTATACCTACTGAGGAATAAACTGTTGCAGCATATATACCGTAGCTGTACTTTATTATGAGTTAACACGCGCGCTGCCCGCGCGCCGCCGCCGCAACGACAAATTATAAATTAGTGTGTACGCAACTCTTGCCAAAGCAACTTGCCTCTCATTACAAATCCCGTCGCTCCTCAAATACATCGATTCAACCTCATCACATACACCAAAGACATTATCTTCTAAACTGTATTGAAAGAAACAGAATTGAATTTTGAATTCAACATAACTAAGGGGCCATAACAAGGTGTTGAGAACCAGTCAGATAACTTTATTGATACTTATTTGACCTTTTCGGATTCGGGTGATCTTTCAACACCTAGATTAATAGTCACATGACTTTATTTGACTTTTAACGTGTACCTACCTGTGTAATGTCAAATTCCTCAGATAAACAGACAGATAAACGTAATCCGAGGAGTGAAAGACCACTTAGTGCCGATCTTTCCATCCTCAGGTAGCGTTTATCTGTCTGTTTATCTGAGGCTTTTGACATTTGACACGTGTACATGAAGTGCCAAATAAAGTTATCTGACTGTGTACCCGTCTCTTGAAAGACTGGGAGTTAATGAAACGTTGCCGGCAGGGTCTGAACGCGCCGACAGACGTGGAGCTTGCCTCCCTTCCGCACATCCGTCGCGAGCAGATCACGCTGAGCAAGTTCCTCGGCTCGGGCGCCTTCGGGGAGGTGTTCGAGGGTGTCGCGCGGGGGCTGCCCGACTGTACTGCCGACACCAAAGTTGCGGTCAAGGTAATGTTGCCACCTGTGTGTCAAGTCTGCTAAACACATTAGAATTCATTGATCATTCAAACACCCTTTTTTGGGTTTGGTACCCGAAGGGTGCCAAACGAGACGCTATTACTGAGGCTCCGCTGTCCGTCCGTCCGTCATCGGGTCCTACAGCACGAACCGTATAATAGCTAGAGAGTTGAAATGTTTTACAGAATGTGTATTTCTATTGCCGCAACAACAACACATACTGAAATACACGAAAAAGGGTGTTTTTATTAAATAGTAGGTATGAAGTAAATTTCAATACAATAGCGCCTGACATTTTGTAATAGCAAGAGAGGACTGATGACGAGATTGAAGTTATTGCCGTTTTATGTACAGACGACGATGGTGCGGAAGCCTTCGTGTGCGAGTCCGAGCCGCTTTTGACCAATTTTTTGACATAATTAGGCTACCTATTATCTCAAAAACTAGTCTTTTAATGATCAATGATTCGTAATGTGTTTAGCAGTGTTAGAATAATAAAATAAATCTTTATTTCAGGACATAAAAATTCACATAATAAAAGGTAGACTGGGGCTTGATAACACACTTTAATTTATAAGATAAATTAACATGACTTGCTCACACAAAAGGTCGCTGACAGTCAAGAGCGGTAACAGACAAAGACAACCACAGACCATAAACGCACCCGTTCACATTTCATCGACATCCTGGTGTGGCGGGCCCTTATTTGCCAGTAACATCGGTACCGGGCCGGGAGTGGCGCAGGAATGGCATGGAGATTGCTATAGCGGGGCGCAAAGTTCCCGTTTTGGCATGTCGGTCGACGCGGTGCCGACTACAAATAAACCGGAATACGCTTGTGGCCTGTCAAGTCAAAATAGATACTTTTTATGAACTGTCAAAACGGAACTTTTGTTCCTGAGTTCTATGAAATAACAACAGAATGACGTCATGTAAAAGTGCCATCAAATGCTGTCTTTTTATGCACAAAATTGACTTTATAAAATATATCTGCTGTAAATATACAATTCTGAGAATGTCAAGCCATTTTGTATATTATTCTTCAACTTAAGACTTGTTCCTAGATTTATTGGATTACCTTGGCCACAAGCCTATTTTGAGCCCTCTCTATAGCTATTGGCGTGCGATTCGGTACGTACGGGACGCACGGCCCTGATAGCTTTGTAATTGAATGTTGTGGATATTCATACAACAAATCAACATCTATTCTACCATTCCTCGAATGTCAAATAGCCATCGACAATGGCAAAATTAGACTATGTTGTTCGACCGACCGCCTACAGAATGTTTCGATTATGGAGCGACAAAATTTTTTGGCGAGTACATAGAGGACATAATTCTAAACAACTTTCACTATGAAAGCGATTTGATCAAAGCAACTTTTTTTTGACAGCTCAATACATTTTGAGCCGAGCGTTTATCAGATGATTTGTATAGAGAAGTGAAAAATGAAGTTACTCCGATCAAATTGGTCTGATAGTGAAAGTTGTTCAGAATTATGTCCCTAACTCCCCAAAATGTTTTGTCGCTCCATATTCCGAACACCCGGTATAAAAAGTTGAATTGCTAAAGTCTTCACAAAATAAAAGGCCCGTTATGACAGTTCACGCCCATGAAGTTTTAACCCCTAACGCGTAGGTAATAGAAGCGGTTTTCCTAGGTGCAACTTGTACGCTTTACTTGTACCTTGTACAACAGTTGGCTTTTATTACCTACGCATTAGGGGTTAAAACTTCATGGGCGTGAACTGTCAAAACGGGCCTTTTATTTTGGAGTATTACCTCTCGCTACCTGAAGCTCTGTTAGAAACGGCTTAGGTACCGTTTTCAGACGCTACGCAAAGGCGCGACCGAACAAGAGAAGACGGAATTCCTGCAAGAAGCTGCGTTGATGTCTAACTTCAAGCACGAGCATATACTACGGCTGCTCGGAGTCTGTCTCGACAACGATCCTAACTACATCATTATGGAGCTGATGGAAGGCGGAGACTTACTGAGCTATCTGCGTTCAAAGAGGACCTCGCTGGTAAATATGAGTTTATAAAATGTCTCCGTATGCCGAACTAGTTAAACAAAAGATTATTTCATCAAAAAAAAATACAAAAAGAGATTGGAGGCGCCGGGTATCGATCCCGGTACCTCTCGCATGCTAAGCGAGCGCTCTACCATCTGAGCTACGCCCCCTGGTGTCAAGCGTCGCGAAATTGTCTGTCTTATCTGGGCCAGTTGTAAAGGGAGTATCTGTCTACGGGGCCAGTACATACGCGCGACCGTGTTTTGTTTACGCAACTAGATGCGTATAATGTTGGCCTCCTTTCGCTTTCATACTATGTGAGATTGTAGGTGTAGGTGAACGATTATTGATACTAGAATTACGTTTGCGACTTTCAATTAAGATTTTTCTGGTTTTGTTGATAATGAATACAATAAGTAAGTATTAATTTCTTTTTACAATTTCTCATTTAGATGACCATATTGACCACAATCCAGCCTTGTATTGCTGGATGAAGATTTCCCTGCCAATTCAATACGCCGCTGCAGACGCGCTTTATTTTACCTAATATCAATTTATTTCTAAACAAACAAAGCTAAACTTAAATAATAACCGGCCAAGTGCGAGTCGGACTCGCGCACGAAGGGTTCCGTACCATTATCTATAAAAAACCGCAAAAAAAAATATGTATGGGAGCCCCCCTAAATATTAATTTAATTTTAATTATTTCTTTTTTAAGTAAATAATATACTCAATATATTGTGAACATTTTAAGAGTCTACCTGCTACCATTATCAATATCGAGCATAAAAGAGGAAAAAATCACGTTTGTTGTATAGGAGCCACCATTAATGTTAAGTTTCTTTTGATTTTTAGTATTTGTTGTTATAGCGGCAACAAAAATACATCATCTGTGAAAATTTCAACTGTCTAGCTACCACGGTTCATAAGATACAGCCTGGTGACAGACAGACGGACGGACGGACGGACGGACGGACAGACAGCGAAGTCTCAGTAATAGGGTCCCGTTTGGCACCCTTCGGGTACGGAACCCTAAAAAACTGAAAAACAAGGTCATTATAATTTTGCAGATCACCTTAGATACCTAGTTAAATCAGCATCAAAGTTGTGTTAATCCTGTAGATGTAGCAACGCGTTGGCGCCTGTATTCAAATCCACTTTCCCCCACCCCAGTACACATCGGAATCGCTGACCCTGCTCGACCTACTGAACATGTGCGTTGACGTCACCAAGGGCTGCCGGTACCTCGAAGAGATGCACTTTGTACACCGAGACCTGGCCTGCAGGAACTGTCTGGTGGCCTACCGCGGGACTGAGAGGCGGGTCAAGATCGGGGACTTTGGTCTGGCGCGGGACATTTATAAGAACGACTACTATAGGAAGAAGGGGGAAGGTAAGATTATGTATCTGTCTTGTCTATCGCAACCTCGGAAGAAGCACTTTGTATCCAGAGATATAGTGCTGCAAGAACTGTCTAGTGGCTGTGTGCATTTCTCCAGAAACCCCAAAGAACAGAGGATCATGGCACATACACTCTGATTACGAAGTGCCTGAATTAGAGCCTTAATATGTAGAAACTACGCTACTTGCTAAAAACCTAGGGTTTGCCAGCATCCCCAAGCTGGATCTCCAGGACCACTTGCAATTTCTTAGAATGGTGCTTATTCAAGTTTTGAAGCATAAATTGGAGCACTCCGCTGCCAAATTTTCAACTTCGAAGACTGAAGATTATACGAGATACAAGCCAATAACAAGGGGTTGCTGGCGTCTGCCGGCCTACAGCAACCCCAGCTAGATTTCGAGTACTACTGAATGCAGACTCTTCGTTAATGTCTCAAATTGACGGTAACAATTACAGCCTCAGGCCCCAAATCGCTCATTACATTACAGTCAGTACAGAACTTATAATAGGCCTGTGTTTGCTGGCGTCCACGCCTACAGCAACAAGAACTACTGGACTTTTCGGTAATATAGACATAGACATAGACATACGTTTATTCACTGAAGAAAACATGGGTACATCGACAGACAATTTCAAAGGCAGGAAATCAACATTAAATTGTAGAAGTAAACACGGAAGTATTGTTCGGAACAGAAGAGTTTAGCAGATGACGTACGCATGCCTCGCCAGTGAAATGGATCCAACTCACATAAAGCTGCAACAGGGCTGCAGCGCTGATTTTCAGTCGAAACCATTTAATATCCGCGCAAGCACCTCTCAACGATATAATGAAATATAGGTACTTAGATACATATGTAGATTTTTAAGAATAAGAAGAATAAGAATAATTTATTGTTCAAAATAACAGGGTTTACATGATTAAGGTCCCTGCCTCCCAAAGTAGGAAAAACCTGTATCAAGGATATACACTAGAATACGTATTTCATATTTTTTCATAATATCTCAAACTGACGGTCACAACTAGAGCATTAGGCCAGAAACGGGCGGGATTCCCCCCAGCGAGCCCACGGTTTTTAGCTCGTAGCGCATATTTTTACCAAGCGCTATTACCAAGTCACAAGATTGAAAATCACGAGCCGATATTTTTTACGCAGACGCTTGATTGGTTACCACTGTTACTCGCAGGTCTCCTCCCTGTCCGCTGGATGGCGGTGGAGTGCCTCATCGACGGCGTGTTCTCGTGCCAGTCCGACGTGTGGGCGTGGGCGGTGCTGTGCTGGGAGGTGCTGTCGCTCGGGCGGCAGCCGTACCCCGGGCGGGACAACACGCAGGTGCTGCGGCTGGTCAGGGCGGGCGGCACGCCGGCGCGCCCGCCCAACTGCCCGGAGATGATGTAAGCTTCATTAATTTACGACTACCATGGTGCTCATCCCATACAAAATAGAATTAGTAACCCTTCGTAAAAAAGAGATGGCGTGAGGAGTAAGATTTTTACTTTAAACGCCATGGTTTCAGATAAAATACTTCTAGGTGGCGCTAATCTTAGAATAAATGCTATATATCTTAGCGCCATCTCGTGGTATTTGCAATTTTTCGATGGTGCTGCACCAAGCGATCATGGCCTCGAACTAAAGAAGCTTCCGTAGCATTTCAGTTTACGCTGGTGTCATATTTTGTTCTAGGTGGTCTATCTGTATTTAGTAATAATATTATAGTACCTATCTGTGCTACTACTTGAATACATAAATATATATATCATCATCGAAAAGAGCTTCGTAGTCTAGTGGGATATGAAGCTTGCTTGTCACGCAGGAGATGCAGGTTCGAATCCCGGTGTTGGCCATGTACCAATGAGATATTTAATTTATTATATCTATCTTGAGTACATTATACGGATGTTCTAAGTGCGTATACACGTAGAACGCTGGTTACCAGCGCCGACTGCCAGCGCTTGTCGGCGCCAGTCCGCGCAGGCAGTCTCTATACTTTGTGCCGAACCAGCGCCGATACGCGCCGACCAACGCCGATAAGCGACGACCAGCGCTGCGCTGCGCTGCCCTATTTTGTATCTTGCGTGCTACGCAGAGAGACTGCGTCAGTCAGCTTCTGCCTGCTTTCTTTATGTAGCTGTTGCCTGCGCTGACCGGCGCCGATAAGCGCTGGCAGTCGGCGCTGGTAGCCAGCGTTTTACCTGAATACGCCCTAACGGAAAACTTCATTTTTCCGTACCTTCGGCGATGGGCTAGGCACCCCTGTCACGCAAAATGTCTATGTTATGTTTAGATCCTAAAGGTTAAGTTGTATCACTCTGTCGCAGGTACTCGCTGCTCCAACAGTGCTGGAGCTACTCGCCGGACGACCGGCCCTCGTTCAAGCGGTGCCTCGAGGTGGTGACGTCACTGCGCGACAAGACCTCCCCGCACATCACTCTGACGGACACGCAGGCGCCGCCGCACTACCTCACCGTGCTCGCTGACGGTAAAGAGCTTATTACATTACGCTGTCGGCAGGGCACGATTTGTATAGACGTCTCACACATATGGAACGACTAGAAAGAGACAGTGAGTCAGACAGGGCCCTGCCGACAGCGTAGTCTAATAGGCCCATAACAGCCCTACCTAACCACAATTGGTGTCCGCGAGGCGAAGCCGAGCGGTAGCCATTATCTAATACGAGGAATATTTATATGTATGTAACGATATATGTTTTACAGCCAGTACATTTTGGCCTGAGCGGGTCAGCTGATTTGTATGGGAGTGAAAAATAAAGTTGCTCTAATCAAAATGGTTTCTTAGTGAAAGTTGCTCAGATGAATAGTAATTTTTGGCTAGGGGTCCAAAAGTAACCCTGTATTTTATGAAGGAAGGATTCTTTTAGCTAGACTGTCCAAAGTTAATGCCACGATATTCATTTGGGGTTTTGCATGGTCTGCCATTCCATTGTCGGATCGATTCCATACGGCATGATTGCATGTACAACCGAGTTTTGAGCAGACTTATGTAACCTATCATTGTAATCATGTATCATTTTCTGATCTACTTTGTCATGTGGCGACGACCTCTGTGGCGCAGCGGTTGCGCATCTGCCTACCATGCGAGAGGTCCCGGGTTCTAATCCCGGCTGGGGACAAAAAACCCTTTGGTCTTGGATACTTACATTTTTGTGATGTCTCTGTTTCTGGTTGCCACGAGGGTATCCTAGTGTGGGGCCAGAAGCAATGTATGTGCCTGTATGTAAATGTTTGTGTTTACTAACACTGTGATGCTGTGTATTTGTGTTTAACGCCTGTGATCGCATGTACAGATGCCGTTGACAACCGCACCTATCTGTTGGACGAGAATGACAACGCCTGCTTAGGTTTGTAACATCTACCATCATTTAAATAGAATTCCTGTATTCTTCCCAAATAGAGTATAGAAAAACCCAAAAATAATATAGGTACGGTCGCCTGCGCATAAAAGTATACAAGCAGTTTGAGCGGGATTCACTTGTTAATATGACCTGCCCGTATTGTTAGGTATAGAATGGGAGTAGGGTTGAAATCTCGCGCCTATGCCAATTTACCCTCCACTTTCCATTCCTTTTTTCCACTCACGCGTGGGTAGAAGAAAGAAGAGGATGACGGCTGTCATAGAAAGCACATTTTTCATTGACTTTCGAGTGCGCCACGGATCGGTTCGGTCGACATTATCGTTTTGTCCCGTCAATCGCTTTTCTATGGGCTCGAGTCCTCGCGTCGCCTTACAACCGTCGCGATAAGGAATATCAGCAACCTCACCCGATGAAAGGAGATAGATTGAAGCCCGCTCAAATAAGGCAAGAACACCAGAAGCCTCAGACTCAACATTGAACCAGCGAAGAGGAGCACGCGTGAGTTTTATCCCTTCAATCTTTTCCCAACATCCTTCGTGGTCCTTCTATCCAGATATCCTTCTTTTTGGCATTCTAATCCAATCTAAATCATAAATTTCTAATCAAAAATCATTATTTTCCATAATTTCAAGGCATTTAGACTTTTATTAATACTTTGAGGGTAACTTCATTATTGTGCTGGTTACACACTCTCGTTGTAGGGGATCCGATCTAGTAAAGGTTAGGCAAATCGGAACCAACTTGAACTCAGCCATAATATTTTTGCTGGCAACACTGATAGTTGTCAATTTGTCATTCATTCACTCACTCATTTCAAAACGTCAAATTAAAGTAAACAAACAAAATAGTTCGTATTTTCTGTGCTGTGATAACTTTCCGTAGTTTACATAATGAATTCGGACGATATACCGGTTTCAGATATTGAAATGAATCCCATCAAGATCATTGCATTGGATCCAGTGTTCCGGGCGAAAGCTGTAGCTTTGGGTACTTATGAGAAGTTCATGTCTAACTTGTATAACATAGCCTACAAACTAAGCGTTCAGAAGCCAATAGATTCAGGGCTCGTTTCTCAATTTAAAGCACGATACAAGGATTTAGATACGTTTCGCGAACGTTATCAAGAGGCTTACACTGACATCATGAGTATGTGTAATGATGAGGCTTTGCAGAACGAAACAGAAGCAAGGTTTTGCAAATTCAATGACATGTATTACTCTATACAAGTACTACAACAAACTCTGATAGACGAGACACAGACACACACAGAAACATCAAATCAAGGGGTCATAAAGACAAAACAGTTTTGTTTACCGAAGATTAAATTGACACATTTTTCTGGGAATTACACAGAATGGCAAAACTTCATTGCACTCTTTGACAGTTTGATACACCGAAACTCTGAGTTGGGTAGTGTCCAGAAAATGCACTACTTAATTAGCGTTTTGGATAAGGAGCCGCTAAATCTTATCAAACACTTAGAGCTTTCTGATGCAAACTACACAGTGGCATATCAAATTCTTGTTGACCGGTATCAAAATAAAAGGCTTATTGCTGACAAACATTTGGAGAGCATTCTCACAATGTCTGCTCTTAACGACAAATCAAATTACAATGTTGGATTGCGCAAATTAGTGAATACTCTTAAGGAAGGACTACAAGCGTTATCCGCACTAGGATTCAACGTGCAATCATGGAGTTTTGTATTGCTACATACAACACTAAGGAAGCTTCCTGTCGATCTACGCAGGCGGTTCGAACTTGCTCATGGCAGTTCACCGAACGACATTCCAGAATTTGACACTTTACTTAACTTCTTGGAAACTCAGCTCAGAGTTTTGGAATCTGTCACTGCTACTGGATCTAAGGGAACACATACTAGCGGTTCTAGTGTCACACACACTAACCCACCAAAATCTTCATTCACTGTTAGCGCACCTGCTTGTATCATTTGTAAACTTGAACATGGTCTGTATGCGTGTGAGAAATTCAACTCTATGACACCAACTCAACGTAGGGAGTTTGTCATAGAAAACAGGCTTTGTTTTAATTGTCTACGGAATCATAAGGTAACATCATGCATGTCTAAGAGCAGCTGCTCTACATGCCAAGGTCGCCATCATTCAAAGCTCCACATTGGAAGCAACCATTCTAAGGTGGAACCCACTCCAGAGTCATCGTCAAAGGAGGCTGCTGTGTCGACTTTAAGCTCCACAGTCCAACCTCAAGGTATTCATGGTATTCAAAGTGAATCTACCGTGCTACTGGGTACAGCTCTGGTGGGTGTCCAAGACATCAGCGGTAACCTTCACACTGCAAGGGCCCTTATTGACAGTGGTTCTCAAGTTTCCATTGTAACAGAATGTTTGGCACAGAAGTTGCGACTACCTCGCTCAACTTCTGGTATATTATTCGGTTTAGGCGGTAAGGAACAACAACGTACCGGTGGAAGTATCGAATGTTCGATCCATTCTCTACAAGGTGAAAGGTCCCCACTGGTTACGTCAGCGGTTGTTATTAAACGAATTACGGGGTCACTCCCCACTGTCAAGGTGTCTGCTGAGGTGATAGAGACATGCAAGGATGTCTCTCTCGCAGACAAATTCTTTTCGGTTCCTAGTTCCATAGATTTATTGATAGGAATGGATCTATTTAATCAAATATTTGATGGAAGGAGACTGCAGCTGGGTGAGGGAATGCCAGTCGCCCATGGCTCTATATTTGGTTGGGTTTTGATGGGTAGAGCTCCCGTGGAGAGTTCGTCGTGTCATCAAGTAGTGTCTTTGTCCTGCACTGTCGACTTGGACTCAGTGTTAACCAAGTTCTGGGAGGTCGAGGAGGTTCCTTCCAAGGTTATACAGGATCCAGAGAATCTGCTGTGTGAAACACATTTTGTAGAGAATCACACACGAGATGACACAGGAAGGTTTATGGTTCGTCTACCGTTCAAGCCAATTCGGAAACCTTTAGGGGAGACTCATAATAACGCTCTGAGGCGTTTCCACAATTTGGAGCGGAAGCTTCTCAGAGACGTCAAGCTCAAGGAAATGTATACAGCTTTCATGGCCGATTATCTAGAGACAGGTCACATGCGCCCAATATACGATGTCTCTAACAAGGATAGGTACTTCATTCCCCACCATGGAGTCTTGAAGGAGAACAGCAGTACAACAAAACTGAGGGCTGTGTTCGACGCATCAGCGGCTAGTAGCTCAGGCGTGTCGCTCAATCAGGTTTTGATGCCGGGTCCCAAATTGCAACAAAATATAGAGGATATAATCTTACGCTTCAGGACGCATGCCATCGTGTTCACTTGCGACATAAAACAAATGTATCGGCAGATCCGCATGCACGATGACGACTGCAGGTTCCAGAGTATATTTTGGCGCGAATCACCGCATCATCCTCTACAACAGTTTGAGCTTACGACTGTGACTTACGGGGTTTCCAGCGCCGCCTTCTTAGCGATTCGGGTCATACACGAGCTCGCCACACTCAACGAAGCCACGCATCCTGAGGCTGCTAGAGCTCTGCAGGAAGACACCTTCGTCGATGACGTCATCACAGGTAGTCAGGATGTAGAGTCAGCCAGAGTCTTGCAGCAGCAGGTGGTCGATGTTTTGGCTCAAGGCGG
Source organism: Argyresthia albistria (assembly GCA_963457715.1). Classification (NCBI taxonomy): domain Eukaryota; kingdom Metazoa; phylum Arthropoda; class Insecta; order Lepidoptera; family Argyresthiidae; genus Argyresthia; species Argyresthia albistria. The sequence goes on along the minus strand of CAUOQF010000392.1, from coordinate 23,745 downwards.
CTTTTCAGTGAGGAAGTGGTCGAGCAACAGCGCCGAGGTGTTGGATGGCTATCCGTCGGATCATTTGGAAACGCCCCTTCGATTCGAGGAATCAGGGGACAACATTTTCAAAATTCTCGGGATCGAATGGAACTCTAGGACCGATAGTTTCGTTTATCATGTCGGACATTTGGGTCCGTGCAATACTAAAAGGCAAATACTTTCAAATATCGCTAGGATTTACGACCCTTGCGGATATTTAGCACCGGTTACATTTCACGCAAAGGCGATCATGCAGCGTTTGTGGGCTCATGATCTATCATGGGATGATCAACTGCCCGAAGAATTCGCCAACGTCTGGGATTCTTTCTTGCGTGGTTTCAGCTCCCTGAAAATTCCTCAAATACCAAGGTTCATCCTAAGTAGACAACCCGTGAGTTGTGTGCTTCTAGGATTCTGCGACGCGTCGGAAAAGGGGTTCGCCGCCGTCGTGTATTTAAGGGTACTCGACTCTACCGGTGAGGTAGGGGTACATTTACTTCTAGCAAAATCTAGAGTCGCTCCAATCAAACAAAAGCTTACCATACCACGCCTCGAGCTTTCAGGAGCCGTGCTCCTCGCTCGGCTGATATGTCACGTCAAAGGAGTTTTAGGTAGTAGGATTGACATCTCTGACACCGTCGCCTGGTGCGATTCCAGCATTGTTCTGGCTTGGCTTCGAACTCCTCCTCACAAGCTCCAGACTTATGAGGGGAATAGAGTTACTCAAATCCAAGGTCTCGTCCCGTTCGTGAAGTGGCGCCACGTGCCCTCCGCACTCAATCCAGCGGATTGTGCGAGCAGGGGATTGCTGCCACAGGAGGTCGTCTCCCACGAGCTGTGGTGGTCTCCACCGTGGCTGAAGCAAGATCCAGAATCATGGCCTGCTGACATCCAGCCAGTCGACGAGGTTCCAGAGATGCCCGTCTCTACATTTAACGTAAAGGAAGACAAAGGTGAAGGAACTGTTTCCTTTCCACTGATTAATCGTTTCAGTTCTCTGACTGGACTGCAACGTGCGCTTGCATGGGTGTTGCGTTTCGTCCACAACACTCGCAATCCCAAAACTAAGGTGTCAGGTTCTCTTACAGCTCAAGAGTTGCGAGATGCCTTGCATAAGGCCATCAAGTTGGTGCAAGGGGAAGTCTTTGCTGTTCAGCTCAAAGCACTTCAAGGAAACGGGTCGTTGAAGGGTCCAATCGCTCGTCTTCACCCGTTCCTAGATTCAGAAGGTCTCTTACGCGTCGGCGGGAGACTTAAGCACTCCAACTTACCTTATGCAGTCAAGCATCCGCTTTTGCTGCCTAAGGCACATCACCTGACAAACATCATCATAGAGCATTATCACCAGGTCAATTTACATGCGGGACCTGCGTGCTTGATAAACATTCTTCACCAGAGGTTCTGGATATTATCTGCACGACGTGTGGTTCGACATGTAATTTTTAAATGTCATCGCTGTCATCGGCTCAAGGCCAAACCTCTGGAGCCCTTCATGGGCGATTTACCCCCAAGTAGAGTCCGTGAAGCACGCCCGTTCATCAAGGTCGGCATTGATCTCGGAGGACCTTTCCTTGTGAAAGCCTCTACATTGCGCAATGCTAAGACAACGAAAGCGTATCTCTGCTTATTCGTCTGTCTCGCTGTCAAGGCAGTCCACCTTGAAGTTGTGTCAGAGCTTTCGACGAACGCCTTTCTGGCTTGCTTCCATCGCTTCGTGTCAAGAAGGGGAATGGTGACGGACTGCTTCACTGACTGCGGAAAGAATTTCCAAGGCGCCAAACGCTACCTAAGCGAGGTAGAGTCTTTCTGGGATCGAAATCAGAAAGACATTAATAGCGAATTTGTCAAGGTTAGCGTCAACTGGCATATGAATCCTCCGTATAGTCCTCATATGGGCGGACTTTGGGAGTCAGCCATCAAATCTGCAAAAATGTTATTGAAACGTACAATAGGAGAGCGTATTCTCACATTCGAGGAGTTGAGTACCGTCTTCGCCAAGATCGAGGCTGTACTCAATTCTAGACCTCTATGTCCATTGTCAAATGATCCAAACACTCTTGATGCGCTCACACCCGGACATTTCATCATAGGTCAACCGCTAAATGCTCTACCAGAGTATGATTTCAATGACACATCCATCTCTCGCTTCAATCGTTGGCAACTCATACAACAAATAACACAACACTTCTGGCGTAGGTGGCAGGTAGAGTATTTACACAATTTACAACAACGCATGAAGTGGTGTAAGCCTATCCCCAATCTTCAATTGGGAGATCTCGTTCTTATAAAATCGGACAATTTACCGCCCCTTCAGTGGCGTAAAGGGAGAGTCACCGCTCTACATCCCGGCTCAGACGGTGTCATACGTGTGGTCGAACTGAAAACGAGCTCTGGGTCTTGTCTCAGATCTTTGTCAAAGGTTTGTCCACTACCGAAGTGTGACAATTAGGTTAGTTACATGAGCTTCTTATGTTAGTACTTAGGTTTTTTATAAGTTACATAAAGGAAAATCAACTAGTGTTATTTTAGGTTAGGATTTTATAAGGAAACTCATCTCAAGGAAACTCATCTTTAGGAATATTATCTGAAAGAGCTCAATAGCTCTTTCGGGAGGCGGTTTATGTTAGGTATAGAATGGGAGTAGGGTTGAAATCTCGCGCCTATGCCAATTTACCCTCCACTTTCCATTCCTTTTTTCCACTCACGCGTGGGTAGAAGAAAGAAGAGGATGACGGCTGTCATAGAAAGCACATTTTTCATTGACTTTCGAGTGCGCCACGGATCGGTTCGGTCGACATTATCGTTTTGTCCCGTCAATCGCTTTTCTATGGGCTCGAGTCCTCGCGTCGCCTTACAACCGTCGCGATAAGGAATATCAGCAACCTCACCCGATGAAAGGAGATAGATTGAAGCCCGCTCAAATAAGGCAAGAACACCAGAAGCCTCAGACTCAACATTGAACCAGCGAAGAGGAGCACGCGTGAGTTTTATCCCTTCAATCTTTTCCCAACACGTATGCTTTTAGGCGCAGGCGACCGAACCTAATACTAGGTATTTTTTTATCTCAGTATCTCGATGAGGTGTTTTCTTGCTGAACTGTCTACAGTTACTGACAGCCAGATGGAGTCGTTGAAAACTTGCCGGTCCGCCAGAAGTAGAAACTATTTCAAAGCCAAACACATTTTCATGATTTCGGACAGCACGATATGGGTAGTAACGGGCGGCAATAGGCTTGTGGCCAAGGTAATCCAATAAATCTAGGAACAAGTCTTAAGTTGAAGCATTATGTACAAAATGGCTTGACAGTCTCAGCAATTGTATATTTCCAGCAGATATATTTTATAAAGTCAATTGTGTGCAAAAAAAGACAGCATTTGATGGCACTTTCACATGACGTCATTCTGTTGTTATTTCATAGAACTCAGGAACAAAAGTTCCGTTTTGACAGTTCATAAAAACTATCTATATTGACTTGACAGGCCACATAAGCGTATTCCCTCGCGCGTGCTTATTGCATGCGTAGAACCTTTGTTTTTGTTTTAAATCAACTGTCAGAAAACTCATCAGTCTTTTGCGGTTGTTCTTTTATTGTAGTTTTACCACGGGGCGCTCATCCCATACAAGTTAGAATTAATAACCTTTCCTAAAAAAGAGGTGGGGCGTGAGGAGTAAGATTTTTACTTTAAAAGCCATGGTTTCAGTTAGCATACTTCTAGGTGGCGCTAATCTTTGAGTAAATCCTATATATCTTAGCGCCATCTCGTGGTATTTGCAATTTCAAGCGATAATAAGAACTAAAGAAGCTTCTGTAGCATCTCAGTTTACGCCGTGTCATATTTTGTTCTAGGTGGTCTATCTGTATTAATATAATATTAAGTGTAGTATCTGTGGTTTCACAACCTCCCCAACCAAAAACGTGTCATCATTCGCAGACGAAGAGTTCCCCGAGCTGCTAATGGAGCACTCCTACCTCCCGGAGCCCAACACCCCCGCGGCCTACGGCACCGACTCAGCCGGCGGCACCGTCGACGGATACGAGATGCCGCGCCGGGCCGTCACCGTGCGCGGGCTGCCGGCCGCGCGACACAGCATCGTCGGAATAGCGCCGCACACGCTCAGCCGCCCGCCGCTATACCGCACGCACTCGCTGCGCGCGCGCCCGCCCAACGCGACGATAGTGCCGCTGCGGAACGGCATAGTGAAGCGGGCGTCACTCTGCGAAGGGCACGGGACGTTCGCAACGGAGCAGGAAGCGGAACATGTTAAGACGCCGTTTTGAGCTGTGATATTACTGTAAAAGTATCTTGTAAATATTGTATCTATAATGGGCTCTACTCACGATGCAATCTGTCTCGCGATTTGTTGCCTTGCAACAGCTTGCAGGTAGATTGCATCATGAGTAGGCAGGTTGCATGCAATCGATTGCATCGTGAGTAGGCAGGTTGCATGCAACAAGTTGCCTATCATATCATGTATCCTCCTGAGTCCCGGGGTAGATGTTTTTCGAATTTCTTTTTAATTATGCAAGCTCCCGGTCTATACCTAAATGGAATGGTCAGTCATGTTAATCACAGAGAAAATGAGTCTTACCTCTATTACTGCAAGACTTATTCTTGTATGAAGTGAAAGAATGCCTAAGCTAGTTGCACGAAGCGGCAACGTCACGCAACTAGGTAGTTTAATGTGGAAATATTTTAATTTTTGGCAGGAAAACCTGCTGTGCTGATTACGTAGTAACCGCAGGGCCTAGCTTTTTAGATTATTCAATGCTCTATTTGTGACTGTCAGTTTGAGATATTACCGAAAAGTCTGCGCCCAGTAGTTCTTGATATCGGCCAGTGGTAAGGCGTGGACGCCAGCAAACATAGGCTTATTACTCAAAAAGTACTGAACAGATGGTAATGAACGATTTGGAGTCTGATGCTGTAATTGTTACCGTCAATTTGAGATATTAACGAAAAGTCTGCATTAAGGAATGCTTGTCTTTACGGCGCTCGACCGCGACGGCGCTCCGTGTACCACGTGACACCTCCCGCCTATGACGCGTTGTCCCTACGGCGCTCGATGCTTTTCAAACTTAGGGGAAGCTTGAAAAACTGCTGTCGGCAAAATTAAATATAAAAAAATTAAAGTGGTTTTATTCTTAAACAACCTTTAAACAACACACTCATCAATAGTACTCGAAATCTGGCTGGGGTTGCTGTACGCCGGCAGACGCCAGCAAATCCTCGGTTGTTGGCTTGTATCTCGTTTAATCTTCATTCGTCGAAGTTGTTAATTTGGCAGCGGAGTGCTCCAATTATGCTTTAAAACTTGAGTGGCACCATTCTAAGAATTCGCAATTGGTCTTTGAGATTCAGCCTGGGGTGGCTGGCGGGATTTTCCCCAGCAAGCCCACGGTTTTTAGCTTTTAGCGCAGTTTCTATTGAGCCTCTAATTCAGGCACTTGGCAGTCAGAATGCTCTAAACCTGGTATATGTGCCATGCTCCTCCGTTCTTTGGGGTTTCTGGAGACACGCACACGACGCAGAAAACATTTTGGACGGCAGCGCAAACTCGCTGTCAAACAAAACAAGACGCCTGCCTAATCTTTTCAGCGTGGCCTGCATCTCAGCATACGCCACAGGGTCAGTTATTTTGTCGTTTGTGGCTCAGTCTGAATGGGGTTAACCCAGTTTATAATAGTGATAGGCATAATGGCGGCTAAGTTATACTTGATTTAAGCTCTGTATAGTCATTCTCAAATCATCTCACCGATAGATAGACTTCATATTTCTATATTTATTAAGTAGGTAGTTGTCTAATAGTTTGTAGCATGTAAGTAAAGTCTCATTATTTATTTGACTGTTTGTATTGGTTGTAATGTAAATACTTAGATCCCTATTTGCGGTGTAAATATTATTGTAGGTACAAGATGCATTTATATTTTGAGCGCATTATTTATAGTAACCATTAAAATATTGTCCCCATTTACACTATGTATTTTATTGCCTCCCAACAATCCCTTCCCGGTAGTCCTGTGGGAGAAGTTCCATGGCGGAACTAGTGTGCTTTTGGCCAATAGTTCCGCGGGTTAAATCATCAATTTTTATATTCCTACATTCCCGTGTGGTCCCGTGGAACACACATAAAGTAGGAGGAGAGGAGGTATTCAATATATCTCTCGTCTTCCGTACACTTCTACATTTACAATGACACCGATTTGATCAGAACAACTTAATTTTTAGGGTTCCGTACCCGAAGGGTGCCAAACGGGACCCTATTACTGAGACTTCGCTGTCTGTCCGTCCGTCTGTCTGTCACCAGGCTGTATCTCATGAACCGTGGTAGCTAGACAGTTGAAATTTTCACAGATGATGTATTTCTGTTGTTGAAATTTTCACAGAAATTTAATATTAAGGGGGGCTCCCATACAACAAACGTGATTTTTTTGCTCATTTTTGCTCGATATTGGTAGCAGGTAGACGCTGTTCACAATATATTGAGTTGATTATTTACTTAAAAAATAAGTAATTAAATTAATATTTAGGGGGGGCTCCCATACAATTTTCTTTTGCGGTTTTTTATAGATAATGGTAAGGAACCCTTCGTGCGCGAGTCCGAATCGCACTTGGCCGGTTATTCATTCCTCTATACGTTTTGGCATGGGCGGTCAGCTGATTTGTACGAAGAAACAAAAAATAAAGTTGCTCTGATCAAATCGGTTTCATAGCGAAAGTTTCTCAAAATGACTTTCCTAACAACCCCTTAAAATACTTAGACTACACCTTTCTGTTACACCCTGTATAAAGTACCAGGAGAACATACTACAGATATTAAAGTACCAGGAGAACATACTACAGATATTAAAGAAAATTACAGATGTTTAACATAAATGCACTTATTTATTAAGTCTCAGTGAATTTGATATTATACCTAAGGTACACATAATTTTGAGGTGACATACATTGGAGATAAGTGTAACTAAATGTAACTATTTAAATTACATACTAGGTTTGATAATTTAACATAATGTTAGCAAACTCAAACATCATTTTTTATTTTATTTGACATCAAATGTAACCTCTCTCCACAATTTTCCACACGTACTTGCAATATTGTCATCATTTGTTATGGTGAGTAATAAATTTTATCGATCAATACTTTACTTTTGACATTCCCTATTGCGGACAGCGTATGGCATCTTGTAACACATTTTTTTCACCTCGTAAGTCAACATACTCACACAGTGATCCATCTGACAACTGCGCGTACATACTAACCATAGATGTTTACGGTGAAAAAAAGTATGGAATAAAACGGTTCATGACTCTGTATCTATCAAAAGTGTAATGATTAGCTGAATAGTCTCTACGGTCCAATCACTAACTGTGCTGGGAAAGCTAAATTATTTCTCTTACGCGACGTTACGGGAATGTGACAAGTGATACACCAACAATACTACAACAATTCCCTTAGAATCATGTGTGGAAACAGAGTAGTTTACTATTATAACGTAGAAAGTGATAGGTAGCTTACTAGACGTGTTGGCGGTAGAAAAGAGACGCGTTTATACTGAACGGTCTAGGCTGAAATCTACCTGAGAACGTCTCTTTCCTACTTCCAACACTCCTATTCAGCTATCTCTCTCTAAATTACCTCGCTGATTCGAAAAAATAACGTGTACTACTCGACCAGTAAGTTTCGGCGCTTGACAGGAATGCTGTTTGGCTTGAATGGCTTAGCTGTCATGCGCCTAATGTTATCGGTCAAATAGTACCTAAATCACGCTTAAACCGAATAATTTCCTGCCGTAGTAGATTGCTTACGTCACACGGTTTGCTCGACACAAAGACACAACCTCGTCCCACCACAGGAATCTACTCGGCTACTCTACGGATATTAACACGTGTAAAGGCCCCGTCGGGAGACAGTCTAATATTTGTCAACAAACGCCATAGTATAACTCGACCAAGTGACATTGCTGATTAGTTTCATATTAACGTATGTTACTATGAGTTCATTGAATTTGGCATGAATTTGTACGGTCTTCTGACGGGGCCTTTAGATATTTGCATAAGCCCCGGAGAACGGAAATGCGCGTACATCAAAGGTCTGACAGTATCGTGAACATGTCTACAGGAACAAGAGCTATAACATAGCGTCACGCCGTTTCCCATGCGGCGTGGCAGAGGCACAACTGGGCCCACTTTTAGCCTGCTATTGAAAGAGCTATGTTTTAAGGTGCTCCTAAACGGGCCAGGTTTTGCAGGCAACTATTACTCACATGTTAGAAAAAGACACCAATAGTTGCCGGCCACATGTTGCAGTGAAAATATGGCCCGTTTAGGAGCACAATTATCAAAATGTATGGGACTGTCAGGCGCACCCGTTACTGCGGGACCTGTGAGTAGTCCCGGCGGCGGCGGCGGCGGCGGCGGCTCTAGTCGCCGTCCTCCCTGGCGGCTTGCTTGGCGCGCTTGTCCTGTTTGAGCGTCTCCACAGTAGTCACGTTCGCGCCGAGCACCTCCGCCGCCGTGGTGCACGTCTCCTGTGGAAGGGAACATCACGGTTGATATTGATGTTGCTTTAATAACACAATTAAAACACATTACACATAAGTCAATTAGAGATAGTGTTAATAAGGACCGGCTCATCAATGCTGAACTGAGACAGGTCTCAACTTCAGTCGAGTGTAGCTTTGACGCGCTGGACAAGGCTCTGAGAGCGGTGTATTATTACGGGCCTAAATGCCCGTTTTTACCAATAATCTCTATCCTTTGGGGACACCTGCGGGCTTATTCGCTAACTCAGTGATGATCACTCAATGATGATCCGTAAAAATTAAGAAATTAGTGGTGTCGTTCAATTATCGTGTAACCAAGGATATCAAAATAAGTCGGTTAATATTAGCAGACTTATTTTGATATCCTTAGTTATATCGATAATAATTGAACGACACCAATGACTTCTTAATTTTTACGGATCATCATTGAGTGACCATCACCGAGTTAGCAAATAAGCCCGCTGGGCTACCTTGCTTGCTTTTATCAACGTCTGAGTTTCCCATAAGCTGTTCCCTGACCGAATGAACGAATATATGTTACGAGATGGATTAGGGGTTCTCTAGTTAGGTGGAACTTACAGCTCAGCCGCCGTAATGCTGTTTACACTAGTGGTGGTTAATATAACGTAAAGCCGTTTAAAGCAGCACGTTATTCACTTGTAACGAAAAGCGTGTGCTATTAATCGAATCAGATAGAGCTACGTTATCATAACGAAACGGACCGACGCTGTACGCGCTGCGCTGCTAGCGCCAGCGGACTTTTTGTAGCATTACGTTAAAAAAAGCACAGCGCACTGCGCTGCTAGCGCCAGCGGACTTTTTGTAGCATTACGTTATAAAAAGCACAGCGCAGCGTGATCAGTCGACCGGTAACTCGCGAGCGCGCTTGACGTTGAGTGATTTCGCGCGCTTTCTCGTCGCACTTTTCGATAACGTAGCGTGTAAATAAGCAGGCTACAATAAAATAGCATATTCCATGTAGCCTGTTATCAAAAATTAGCCGTTATGACCACCACTAGTTTACACAGAAGGGCAGAACAGTAGGGACAGAGCTATGCGTCAGAAATCAGAATGTTTATTGTGGATCGTAGTATAGAAAAGACCTCTCCTTGTTTCGATTAGAAAAGGACTGTAGATTGACACATAGCTCTGTCCCTACTGTTCGCTGCTGTTCTGCCCTCGTGTGTAAGCGGCACAGGCAACCTTCACGTTGATCCGGGGGAGCCTGCTTGACAACCATGTATGTCGTCACGCATGGCATCGTTTACGGCCATGCTTGACGTGCTTGTCAAGCAAATTACGTGCTTGATCATGCTTGAAGAAAATTTTGCTTGACGACGTGCTTGACAAGCATGTCTGAACGTCTTCGGGGGTGCTTGATCGTTATTGCAGTTGCTTGAAGTTTGACCGACATACTTGTCAAGCATGCTTGACAACTTGCTTGATCGTTATCGCGGTTGAAAACGTGAAGTTGTCAAGCATGCTCGAACGCGTACGGCGCCCTTTAGACGCGGTAGAGCTACGCCACACGGCCGGCGGTAGTGTCTTCATCGTCACCTGGTTGTCGTCGTCCTGCGCGTCGTCCTTGCTGTTCTCGTGCAGCAGCACGTACTCCCGCGCAGAGAAGCCGAACTTGACCACGTCGCGCTCCAGCAGCTCCACGTAGCGGCGCGCGTCGATCTTCTTGTTGTTCACGAACGTGCCGTTGGCCGACTCTGCGGGCGAACACGGATAGTGACTTTCGTCGACCAAGTTGGCGCGTGGACGTGAGGAGCGTACTCAAAGTGGGTTCCTTGATATGGGTGATGAGGTTGAATAAGTCTGCCGTATTGGCTCGACATAATGCTAGAAAACAATGAGTTGAATAAAGAGCTCTACTGACGGTGCAATCTGTCTTGCAACTTGTTGCATGCAACCTGCAATCTTTCCACTCACAATGCGATCGATTGCAGGCAACCTGCAAACTGCCTACTCACGATGCAATCTGCCTGCAATCTGTTGCAAGGCAACAAGTTGCAGCAAAAAATCGCGAGACAGATTGCACCATGAGTAGAGCCCTTATCATGCACCGAGGGGGGCTGTCAGGTCGGGGAAACTACATATCCAGGTCAAATATGTACGGAACGTAGTCTACGTACCCAGGTCGATGATGTAGGGGCGCAACGCGGCGGCCCTGCGTTCCGTCGGGGCGCGAGAGTCTACGTACCCAGGTCGATGACGTAGGGGCGCACGCGGCGGCCCTGGGTTCCGTCGGGGCGCGTGAGTCTACGTACCCAGGTCAATGACGTAGGGGCGCACGCGGCGGCCCTGGGTTCCGTCGGGGCGCGTGAGTCTACGTACCCAGGTCGATGACGTAGGGGCGCACGCGGCGGCCCTGGGTTCCGTCGGGGCGCGTGAGTCTACGTACCCAGGTCGATGACGAAGGGGCGCACGCGGCGGCCCTGGGTTCCGTCGGGGCGCGTGAGTCTACGTACCCAGGTTGATGACGTAGGGGCGCACGCGGCGGCCCTGGGTTCCGTCGGGGCGCGTGAGTCTACGTACCCAGGTTGATGACGTAGGGGCGCACGCGGCGGCCCTGGGTTCCGTCGGGGCGCGTGAGTCTACGTACCCAGGTTGATGACGTAGGGGCGCACGCGGCGGCCTTGGGTTCCGTCGGGGCGCGAGAGTCTACGTACCCAGGTCGATGACGTAGGGGCGCACGCGGCGGCACCGGGTTCCGTCGGGGCGCGTGAGTCTACGTACCCAGGTCGATGACGTAGGGGCGCACGCGGCGGCCCTGGGTTCCGTCGGGGCGCGTGAAGGGCGTGGCGCGGAACTGCAGCGCCGCGTGCTGCTTGCTCACGCTCGGGTGCTCGAGGTGTATGTCGGCGACCTTCTTGTCGCGGCCCATGAGGAACGCCGACTGCCGGTGGATGTAGAGGATCGGGAGCGCCTTGTCGCCCTTGAACGGGTAGAACCTGGGAGATTGGAGGTTCCTTGCATTAGTGGACAGCTCAGGAGACCTTAACCATACTAGTTGTGCCAGTAAAAAGCGCCGCGAGTTCGTAATGAACGAAAGCCGCGTTTTGGACACTCAAACTACACACGTGTTCTGAAACGCGGGACGATCGCCTCGCTTTCAAATCGCTCGTAAATCGCCAGTGTCATAAAGCACTATGCAAAGATCAAAGATGAGTATGGAGAAGTGATCGCAAAAGTATCTATCTCTTTGGCCTTAAACGAGACCTCGAGGAAACTGTTGTTGTTAGTTATTTCCATAGTATTATGTCTTACGGAATACTGCTTTGGGGGAGAGCGGCAGATATAAACACAATATTTGTCTTACAAAAAAGGGCCATTCGGGCTATCTATCAACTAGATGCTAGGCAATCACTAAGGGACAAATTCAAAAATATCAATATACTTACTGTTACCTGTCAATACATTTATGAAAATATCATGTATACCAGAAAAAACATAGGTTTATTTAAGACTTTAGGCACAGAAGAGATAATAGTACTCCGTACAGAACGGCCACTCCCTTCCCCGCGCTGATTCAGATACCGCACCCCACCCCTGGCGTCTAGGGACTGGTTGAAATATCAATAGACGCGGTTGAACGCCTGACGAGTGACCGCGCGTATACGGTGAATAATAACCGGTAATATAATATGGTGAAGTTTTGTGCATTATTTGGGTGTCTGTCGTCAACTAGAAACACCAAAGACTGGAGATTCTTTCAGTTCCCGACTGATGAGTGATGAAAGAAGGTAAGCAACAGCAACTCTATTGTTGTTCTTTTGAGAAATAAAAATTCTAATACCTTAACTCCCGGAATGTAACTTGGTCAGCGTTTGCTGTGTGTGTCTCGCTCTCTCACAAGGACAGACTTTGTGCGAGACAGAGACAGAGTTATATGTTTGTAGTAATTACTAGCTACTGACTACGATAATTGATAATAAGTCAGTGTCGGTGTCGTAATATTTTATTTTTAACCGACTTCATAAAAGGAGAGGTTCTCTAAAGGTTCTCTTTCATATTTTATTTTCTAAGATACCTAGTACTAAACCTTCCGTAATACATAATTATCAATTAAGTACATTTATAGGTATTCATTTCGTGCTATTCGTTGTTGGTGCGATTCAACAACGCGAACGAAGCACTTCGAGTTGAAAAGTAGGTAAAAAGTTCGAATATTGTATAGTAGACGCCAAACAACTTGAACAAATGACCTTGCATGCGCAGAAACCATCTGATATATGAAACTGCGCACCACGGTATGGGGTGCGGGACGCGGCGTGCGGAAGGAGCATCGCATCGAGCGCGCCTAGCCACGCTATTGGTAGATCAGTTTCCCGCTTTGAGTTCACGTCTCGTCGCTGCCCAATACACTTGCGTGCAGTGAAATCACGGATAAAAAATGTCTCGACGTCCGAACGTAGTTTTAAAAAGGCAAGCCAGAAAGATGGTATATGATGAGTTTTCTATCGCTGGAGATATTATTATGTTTTATAGGTGTACGTGGAAAAACGTAATTTTAGGGAATTTCAATCGTAGGTATCCCATAAAAAATCTTGTCTTTTGTCAAATCATTATTCTTTGTTAATAGACACCAATAAAGACGACAAATGTCGCTAAATAATTTACAGTTTTATTTTGATAGTCATATCCACAGACCATTAAATCTGTATAGTTCGCAGCAAATGTACCTACTTTGCGTGTCTCAAACAGTTATTGTGCACCTGTTACCGCTCAGTCCCTCATGCAAATGGTACAGTATATTTTCTCATTTTCTATCGATTGAACTAAGTAAGTATATGTAGTATACTGTAGGTACGATTTGTTTTGATAATTTTAAAAGTGCGTCGTTTTTTTGGCACGTAAGTGTACATGCGCAAACTTTCCCCCACCACGTCACATTTTGCTCAAGTTGTTTGGCGTCTACTATACAATCCTAACGATGTTTTTACATAGGTAGGTACCTACCTACAGTTCACGCCAAGTGTCTCTTACCTACTTCAGAATAAGTAATAGTAGGTAACAACAACATAACATAGCTTCACGCCTTTTCCCATAAGAGGTGGCAATGGCACTGTGCCCACTTTTAGACAGTTATTCGGAAACGGCAGCGCCCCTACAAAGTCACTTCATAATAATGCAAACGCTTGTGTTCGGGTCGCGCCGTCGTCTTTCGGTTCGCCCGACGCAAATCGCTGCATTTGCCGCGCTACCAGCCCTAGCAATATTTACGCACACATTTGCACGTATACAAACATCATTTGATCATGTAGTAGTAATAGGTTCTTATTTTACGAGCGTTCTATGGAGTGTCCGAGGTGTGCTTTAGGTCATAATCATAGTATTAGCACTAGAAATAGAAATAAGATTGCTATGCCCGCGTTCAGACTCAGTAAGGTTGCTCACTCTTTTATGGGAGTATGTGTTAGTTTTTATAATAAAATACCTAATGAAGCAACGGACCTACCAGAAAGGAGGTTCATAAACTATGTCAAAAACGGCCTATTGAAGAAGTCTTATTACAGTGTAAAAGAATATAGAACTGCATGGTCTTTACCATCTCAGCGCACAGAAATCCAAAGAGGGGCGATGGACTGAGTCAGTACGTCTCTCCTCGGTGTATTTCCTTAGACTTAAGTAGAAATACATAACATTGTATTTTTAAGGCTCTGATATTTTAAAAGAGGTACGGGGGAGGTTTCTTGCCCTTCTTTGCTCCATCCCTAAGCCCATAACTTCCGAACGGGCGGTAGTATACAAAAATATTAATATTATGTTAACGTTGACTAAGTAATATGTATGATTTTATGGTCAATAAAATTTTTGAATTGAAATTGAATTGACTGACAAGATAGGTAGTAAATAAAATATTTTTTTGCCGTGAAGTAGCAAAAAGTGTCGTCATACTCAAATGCTGTTTTCTTTCTTCTTAATATGAAGTTGAGTTTATAAAATACAACTGCTGGATTTATAAAATACAACTGCTGGATTTACAATTCTGAGTTTGTCAAGCCATTTTGCACATAATACTTAAGTACCTACATACTTTAGACTTGTTCCTAGAAATATTTGACCATTTTATTGGACACAACCCGCATAAAATTAAAATACACCTGTAAAATACCTACCTAAAAACCAATACCAATAACTAAACCAATAACCAAACCAATAGTTTGTAAGTTATCAATTACTGTGTAACCAGCATCTTTAACGATCTTAATAAACATTTCATTTCAAAGTGTAGGTACCTCCACCGCCTCTTGGGCTGCTTGGCATCTTCCGGCTCGGTATACTTCACGACGACTCCGTTGACCGTGTTCGCGTCGGCCGTCAGCTTGCCCGAGAGGCCGAAGTTCGGCTTCTCCTTCTCGGCCTTGTCTTCCTCGCCCTTCACGTCGGCCTTGCCCCATTCGTAGTCGCCGGCTTCGTCGGCCTTCGCGAATCTGGAGTTTGGCGAATATGATTATATTATGTTTCATTCTGGCAGGATGTAGTGGGGAATGCAAGAATACGCTTGTGGCCTGTCGAGTCAAAATAGATACTTTTTATGAACTGTCAAAACGGCACTTTTGTTCCTGAGTTCTTTGAAATAACCACAGAGTGACGTCATGTAAAAGTGCCATCAAATGCTGTCTCTTTTTGCACAAAATTGACTTTATAAAATATATCTGCTGGAAATATACAATTCTGAGAATGTCAGTACATAAACTTAGCACTTGTTCCTAGATTTATTATTAGGTAGATTAGTTAAGTTAGTTTGAACATAAAGAGATAGTAATAATGGGCTAGTATATAAATGAGCGAAAAAAAAGTCCAACCTAACCTATAACATATTATATGCAAAAAGTGCAACTTTCTTAGTTACATTTTTTACATTTGAACGGAGTATTATGAAACGCCTGTCGCGTCGTATTTGGCGACGGTTTGTATGACAAGCGATAAATTACGCAGATGTTTACGTGGAACGTGGTAGAAATCGGGACAATGTATTTTTATCCACAGTAATCTGGAACACACTATAACTGAATCTCCCTCCGAAAAAATACTAAACTACTGAAAGACTTTTCGGAAAGTCAGTATTTTAGTCAGAGATTCAGTTTGTTTTTCGGAAGTAATAATATTTCCCGTAATAATATGATGATGATGATGAAGGAATCTTTTACCTGCTCCTCCTTTCCTTGGGTTTAGGGCTGCTTCTCTCTTGTTTCACCTCTGGGCGAGCTCGCTCCCTGTGGTCTATCTCCTTCTCCGGGCTTGGCCTAAGTCGCTCTTCCCTTGGTCTCTCCTCCCTTGGTCGTTCCTCCCTTGGTCTTTCTTCCCTCGGTCTCTCTTCCCTCGGTCTCTCTTCCCTGGGTCTCTCCTCCCGTGGCCGCTCCCTGGTTCTCTCGCGCTCCGACCTTCCCCTGTAGTCATGGCCGCGATCCTCAGCCGTCGGCGATGGTGATAGCTCCCTGATGAAACATATACTGGTATTATTCCTGTAAGTCAGTGCTAGAAAAATACAAGTAAAAATTCCCGTACAAAGTTACATTGTCAAACTGAGACAGTAGAACTTCATAGTCATGTTTGATGTGGCATTAGTGCCTGTGTCTTGGCTAGGAAACAGAAAACTGTACTGTGATAGTTTCACTGTGACATTACGAAGCAAGTCATCGTAAAAGACTGAGATTATTCTTTATACTTTATTGCACAAAACAGCATACTGCACGAACTATTACTGAACCAGCCTATCATTAACACAGATCTCAATAGACAACTCTTGTAGAGCTTGTTCAAACAGAAATGACGCGACTCACCATTGCACCGCCTTTACATACACAAGCATATCGCAAATGAAGGAATGGGGCGCGTCATTTCAGATTGGACAAGCTTTAGCATGTATTTAAAATAATCATCACGAGTAAGTACTATAGGCTGTACTGCTTGCAAGTTTGGTCAAAGATAGGCCAATGTTCATTACCTCTGATGATGCACCGGTCTGTCAGGTTTCTCGGGCCTGCCCGGAGGTCTCTCCCTTCGCTGGTCGCGGCCCCTGAGAGGAAATAAACAGGTCTATCATACTGAACGGAGGACACCAACCACAACAAACTGGCACGGGTCATTCAACCATTCGGATATAGCCATTCCAAGAACAATCGGTTAAAATCTCTTGCATTTAAGTGTTTCGCTGTTTGCGAGCAATAAATCCAATTGTGTGTAGCGGAACGTTTCTTTTTATATTTACAGGTAAGGTAATAAAAACAAAAACCAACTTAAAACCATGTGAATAATCTTCAACACGATGAAATAATTGATTGCGACACTCCTTCAACTTACCGTAACCTCTGACGATAGCGCTATGTTACGATGGTTGGCGGAATACCTACTCATGGTTTGTCATGTCCTGAGGCAATTTGAAACATTGCAGGCTTCGCCATATCTTGGCATACAGATATGTGATCATTTATCTGATAAACATCACAATAGACAAAAAAGGGCATCTAAGCGGCCATATGAATCTATTTCATCGCTTGAGCTTAGATCCTGTATGATATAATGTTTAAGTTCCAGTGATAGAATTATAACGTCCGCACTCTCAGTCCGTATATTCGTATGTTTTAGAGCCATAATGGCTCGTCTGTTTTGATCTTGGACTGCAGGACTAACTTCTTGCTTCAATTTTGATTTCTTCGCAATAGCTGATCAGTTTTAACTATTGGATAATCCCTTTTCTTGATGATAATTTCTTGTAGTAGATTACATCTCCATATCAAGTCTATCATTAACTGAATACCATGATGTAATGTGTTAGATTTATCAATGTAAAAAAGCGTATTAAAAATAAGCTTGTTTAACTTTTTCGCTAAAAACGGCAAATCCATTGACGATCCCTGAAACTTCTGTTCCTTGCTGACGGCAAACGCGTACAGTTTGTTGTATCCTTATTTTTCACGGTAAATAATTATAGTAGGTATATCATTATTTTAAAATCAATTAATTATCAGTAAATCTTCTTTGCACTTCTTCGTTAGTTCATGTATCTATACAACGATTTATATTCTGTTGTTGTTCTCTTTTTCATAGGTATTAAAGGAAATGAAATATTTGATAAGCATCATTCCAGTTCTCTTTCAGACGTAGCAAATTTTCTAATGTGGCAATTATTGTTCAAATAAAATAATTCACTACTTCAATAACACTAAAGGCAGACTTTTTCAGTTTGACAATACCTTTATTCTTGGAGATATTGTTTTGTGTATTTCACAATAATTTGTGATGGGTGGCAAGAATGTGTATGTATTTGTGTCATACAATCAATACACAGTAATTGTAAAAACTGCCGTAGAAGTCCTTTGGTTAGTAGGAACATAATTTTCACTTGAAATCCTTCACTTCATTCCAGAATAAAAAACCAGATATCTTCCGGATTCTTCATCCGTAAGAAAATTATCCGTATGTTCATGTATCCATGATGGAGCATCAAATTAATTTCCAGTCATTTTCATAATGCTAACTCTTCTTTAATATTTCCTCTGATTTTGTTTCAAACCTGTATCTGTTACAGTAAGTATTCATCCCAGCTACAAAAGTTTTTCTCAATCTTCCAAAACAAGTTTAAATGCTGTTTACCATTGTTAAAAAAATATCTTCAATGTTACAGCTGTTATCTCATATTGGAGCAAATATGGAGTGATAGAGAATCTCTGTAGGCATGGTTTATCCAGAAAACTTTATATTTTGTCCAAATTCTTCCGAAGTTAAATGTGGTGAGTGTAGAGATTGAACCAATCTAGGGAATCTCCGAATTAGTGTCTAGGTAGATAAAAATTCTCGTGCTATATTTGATTTGTTCAAACAATTAAAATAAATCATCAATCAATGTACTGGGCGATTGCTACCTAGTAGCAGTATTTCTGATTATTCTTGTCTTGACATATCCTCCCACGTTTCTCAAATATTCTTTCTATGGAGTTAGTTCAATTATCTTTATGTAAGCTGTGGACATGTTTCACGACGACATGAGAACACTAAACTGGAAATCCATTGTGTCAATGTGTATTTGAGTGCCTCGTCATCACTATTCCCCTCTTGTCTTCAGTCGTCGAACCGATTAACAAAATGGCATTTGATTCTCTGCTAATTTCACCCAATCAACTATGAGATGAGGGCTCTCAGACATGCCTAGAGGAAGTTCTATCATTTAAAGTGCAAATATCGAAAACTCTTTGCAACTGCAACATGTTCGGAGAACACTCATTATAATTTTCTGTTGAGTTGTCACTGTAAAAACAAATACAGTTATTTAAATCTTGCCACAATCACATACACGCACGTTTACGCTCGAGACCTGCCTACATTCTACAATCCAGTATTACAATATAAAACATAATTCAAAATAACAAAACTTTACAAACATCTCTGAGTAACTGAAAAGCTTCATGAAACATGTATGTGAATTGTTTTTAATCTTAAACCTAGGAAGGTCATAGACAAGTGTGGAAACATACCTATCTCCGGCATAGCTCTCGTCATTGTACCTCTCCCTCTTCTCTGGATATTCTCTGGCCTGATAGCGTTGCATGTCAGGTGGACCACGTCTGTAACAATATCTCAATTAGACACTTATTTCAAAGTGCTTCTGTTATGAAATACACAGCATTTAAGTAGACCTAGTTACGGTGGTTCAGAGACAGTTGATATAAGGCCTTCCCCTTGTCAGTTCTCCTGTTCTGAGTCTGTGCACTTCATCAGCCATTATGAAATAAATAAGGTTCAGTTACCTATCACGATATTCCCTGTTGTCCACGAATCCCTGCTGCCGTCGTGGTCCGCCATGTTGTTCAAAATGATTATTATATCGGTTGTAACCTGGAACAAAATGTTATTTCGAGTTACCATTAAATTGTTACAATACACACCTAATTAGTTAATTATTAGGAATAATACGATTACCTCCTCTTGGTTGTCCGTTAGGAGGCCCCCGAGAGTAGTGGTCATCTTCCCTCGGCCTTCTCTGGTATTCTTGATTTGGTGGCTGATGTTCTTGGTATCTTGGTCTGAAATTTTTAATTCATCATATAGTTTCTATCCAGAATCGACAAACATTGTCCGTCACAAAATAGCAATTTTATACATCCACATTAAGTTTAGTACCTTCTTTCGTCATATTGTCTAGGATTCCTCTGAAACTCTTGGTCATCATTGTAATGAGACTTTGGCCCGGAATATCTCTCTTGGTTTTTGTTATACTTGTCTTGTTGGTATCTACAAAGCAATTAACTAAGTGAGATTTTTAATAAATGATTATGATGATGATGATTGTAATTTTTCAACTAAATTCATGTGTTTTGTTGACTAAAATGAATCGAGTATTTCTCTATAAATATTTCAACCCAAGAAAAGCAATTAGGTAAACTGGATAAGGAATTTAATTGCAACCTGTTATTATAACGCCCATTCCTTTCATATTGCTCCTGTTGATACCGACGCTCCTTGCTGGAACCCCGATAGAAACGTTGAGCTTCTCTCAAACTGTCATAATCATCTCCAGATCCAGTCTCCCGATATTCCTTCCTAAAAAGTTATTTAACATCTATTGTAGCTCTGCTACTAAACCAGTTTGTAAGGCTCCTAAACATGTTTCAAATCAATCAGCTGGATGTGACCTCCTAAATTACATTTCTAACATCTAATGATCATTGGAAGTTAGAGAATAAATAAACTAATAGGAAGACTTTATATTTATAACCCACAGAAATTAAAATAAAGAGCTATGTATTCTTCTCTATCACTTGTTTTCTCTAAATGGCTGATGAATACAAAAGTTAATAAGCAAATTGTTGTGACTTACTGGTAATATGTTCTTGAAGGGGCATTGGCTTCTGCAGAGTCACCTCTGCGAACATTCTCCTTCACAACACTCTGCAGCCGGCGCTCTTCACCAGGCTCGTCATCTGCAACAAGGCAATTTTATAAGCTCAAAAAGAAGGACAGCATTTTTACTTAGCCTATGCTGTGTCACACTGCTGGGCAAATGCCTCCCCATTTTGAGCCCACACATCTCTAGACAAAGCTAGATTGCCCCACTCTGGTTGGAACATGTCCAGGTCATCCCGCCATCTCCTTCTGGGCCTTCCTCTTTGATTTATTTTGTCAGTGCTAAATAAAGCAAAGCGCAAGAGGAAGTGCAAAATCTATTAAGCACAATACAGACTGTGCCTTATAGTACAGATACTATAATAATAAACTAATACCACCTAGAACAAAATATAACACTGGCATAAACTGAGATGCTAAGGAAGCTTCTTTACTTCGAGGCCATTATCACTTGGTGCAGCACCATCGAAAAATTTAAAATACCACGAGATGGCGCTAAAATATATAGGATTTATTCTAAGATTAGCACCACCTAGAAGTATGTTATCTGAAACCATGGCATTTGAAATACAAATAAATCTTACTCCTCACACCATCTCTTTTTACTAATTCTAATTTGTATGGGATGAGCACCCTGTGGTGATTATAGCAAACAAAGACAGATTAATTTCTACATCCAGTGAAAAGTGAATGGTGTCAGATAGAATACCGTCTCCAAGTTCATGACTGAAGTCTAACCTGAGAATATTTCCTCGACACTAGGTGAGGCACTGCGAGTGCGCTTGTGGCTCTTGTGCTTGTGCTTATGTTTTCGTTTTTTCTTGGACGAGATTTCGCCCTCGCTTTGCGAAGCCTCCGACTCGCTATCATCGCCGGACTCCGCGCGACGTTTCTTCTTACCATGCTTCTTCTTTTTCTTCTTGTGCTTACGTTTCCTAGTGCGTTTCTGGTCGCCAGAGTTGCTATCGGATTCGGAGGAATCGGCGTGCTTCTTCTTCTTCTTGTGCCGGCGTTCAGAGCCTGATGATTCTTCGCTATCGCTGTCGGATGAGCTGTTTGACTTCTGGCTTACGTCGGAATCCTCAGATTCTTCCGATGATGTCTCTTGACGGGATTTCTTAGGCTTCATTGCTGCACGCTTTAATTACGTTGAATTTACGCAATTTCCAAAAAAGTGAAGAGCAAGCAAAGGAGCACTACTCTTTCACATCAAACCACAACATAAAATGGCGGACGGATTGGCGGCCGCCGGCGGCCATATTGAATTTTATGTGTTTTTTCGCTTCATTTGTTTCGATCGTCATTTGACTTGTCTATGAAAATCGTCGATCGATTCATTCGATCGACACTTCGACAGTAAACACAACCCTCTGCCTTGTCATTTTTTTGGGACTTCTGATCTGTGAATCTGTCATTCATTTGTCATTCACGGCTGTTTGCGCGACTCTATTTATCGATTTTGCTCTTATTTTTAGTGAATTTGTGTTATTTGTGCACTATAACCGGCAACGAAATGTCTCGCTAAACCACAAGGGAAGTGGCTGAGTCTGCTAAACTCCATAGTTGTGTAAAAATCTTTCACTTTGATTTGTTTTCATTGTGTACAAGATGAATAATGAACTGAACAGACTCAACACTTTTGGCGATTGGCCCGCCTCCGCCGCTGTAGATCCGGCCAGGATAGCCCAGGCTGGGTTCTTCTACACGGGGCAGGGGACGGAAGTGCAGTGCTTCAGCTGTGGAGGCAAGATTTCCGATTGGAATTATGGCGACACGGTGATGAGCCGCCATCGCCGCCTAGACCGGAACTGCCCTTTCGTCTCGAACCCCCAGAGTTCCGGGAACGTGGCGCAAATCCAGGACCCCCGGTGCCCGCAGGGGAACTCGACAAACTACCGGTCTGAGAATCAGAATGATCAGTTGGAGCTGGTACACAATTATGGAGTTACTGAAGAGGATGAGATGTATAAGAGTGATGCGCTTCGTTTGCTCTCGTTTGTTAATTGGGATGTGAGTTAATATTATGATTTATAGTATAGAAACACCTTAAAAATGTAAAAATGCATGCTAATGCCTGTCCATTGTTTCAAAATCAAAGTGTATGAAGCAGACGGATTTGTTGTCTGGTATTGATTTCTATGGGCGCAGAAATGCCGATTCAGTGCATGCACTACCATAGAATCAACAAATCTGTCTGCTCCGTACGCTCCAATTCCGACTCAGTGGACTTTAAAAGACTTCCTGATTGCATCATGCATCTGATTCCATTATAATTTTGATTCACTATAAATGTTTAACATTCTCTTTCAGGATAGTTCAGTTTCCCGAGAAGCACTTGTGAGTGCGGGGTTCTATCATGCTGGCGAGGGTCGACTCCGCTGTGCCTGGTGTGGTGGTGAGCTGGCGAGGATGAGACGACTGGGAGCTTTGGGAGACCCATTGGAATTTCATATGAGGTACCTGAGAAAACACTAACATACTTTCAAGAAATATGGTCCAGATAGTCTAACTTTTACCAACATATATGATGATTCACCAGAACCAACGTTGAGTGCTCGGGCCTAGAGCCTTGTAAAAGTTTCGCAACCAGGACATATCTCATTTCCAAACAACCTCATTCCGACTTCATGTAAAAAAATAAGAGTATTTTTAACCAACTTCACGAAGGTTTACAATTCGTCCGGATATTTTTTTTTATGTATGTACACCGATTATGCCTAGACGGATGGACCGACTTGGAAAATATTTTTTTGTTTGAAAGGGTTTACCTTCCCATTGGTCCCATTAACACCAGGTCAGGATCTGATGTGGAGAAATTGAGGGAACTCTTCAAATATTATAGGCCATTTTTGTGTTTTTCATAATAACTCGTGCGTGCACATGGTAAGCATAATATTGTGATGCGGAACTGATGATGAAGACCACACATGGCCACCAGAACTGCTCAATACTAGGTATAAACACAATCTACTATGCATGGCTGGCTAGAGCCATGAAACTTTGTACAGGGGTTCCTTATGTAGCGTAGGCTAGCACTGAGATGGGATTTTATGAAATTAATTCCCCAGGGGGGGGGGGGTAAAGGGGGTTATAGTTTGTATTAAACTCAATCTAATCAAATAGGGTTTGTGGAAGTCGGTTTTTTCTAAAGTTGACTTTGTTTCAATTATTAAGTTATAATAATGTATATCGTGCTGTGGACACAGTTCCCAAATAAACAAAGGAGGCAAACGCAGGGGAACAAGCCAACGAGCTTGACTTATCCAATTATCCATGTAACCCGCAGCTATTTCTGTGATTCCCCACATGGCGCCCCTTCTTTTTAC
>CAUOQF010000391.1:0-25000 GCA_963457715.1 Argyresthia albistria | reverse complement strand
TAAACATTTCCTGTGAAGACTTTTGTATTGTGTACTACAAAGATAGTTCGAATCGCAATTGATTGAAAGATGGCTTCCGACCCGCTGTTTGGATGGGATCTAACTTTCAGGACCGTGGAACGAGATATTCGTAAGAAATCTGATGTCTTGGTTGCCTTCATTCATTGGAATTTGACTAAAAGAGGGTTCCGAACCATCGGGATTGGAGATGAGGTAAGTACCATTATACATAAAGACCTTCTACATTGATAACATTCTCTCTCACCCATCTTGTAAGAAATTTACTCAATACAAAATAGAGTTTCCGCCCCCAACTTGACTTACAAACCGGATTGAAGCCTAACAGAACGAGAGAAGTGTCTAAATGTATGTAATACATATTTACTAAACATTTCAGAGAACCCTAACAGGAGATGAAGAAAAAAGTGAGTTGCTGCCAACAGGATGGAATGATAGAGACAACTACACTCTGAGATATGTCTTGGATGGTAAACTGTACATCATGCATGGACTGTCCTCTGATGGAAGCCTCATCATCAACTTGATGGTAAGACATTGCTGTGTTACCACATTTTGGAACTTTCCTCACTTTTTAGGGTTCCGTACCCGAAGGGTGCCAAACGGAACCCTATTACTGAGACTTCGCTGTCCGTCCGTCCGTCCGTCCGTCCGTCCGTCCGTCCGTCCGTCTGTCACCGGGTCCGCCTGCACGAACCGTAATAGCTAGAAAGCTGAAATTTTCACAGAATGTGTATATATCTGTTGCCGCACCAACCACAAATACTGAAATACGAGAGATATTACAAATTGAAAGTGGTCTCGGTACAAGATACGTCTTCACAACATGCTTGAAAAGTTTATACCAAGGCCATTTTGTTTTTGTAGGTAAGCCTTCTTTTAATGAAACTAAATTTAAATGATATGGCAATGTCGTCCCCGGACTTCTACAAAGACTTTAAATATTAATTGATGAATTACGACGTCTCTATTTAGTCTGTAGAACTTTTAGAAAATAATTATAAAATTAATAGTTTTTAATTACTTTTGTTTTCATACAAATCTCAGAGCTCAGAAATTAATTTTTTCCTTTTGGCCACTTCAAGTTTGGCTGCCAGTGATGTTTTAATTAAATACTCTTTGGTGCGTTGAAATGATGTTTTGCAGTCTGCATGACATTGACATAATGAGTGAGTGAACCTCATTGTACGGAAATTGTAGATGGGTGTCTCACGTTTTCCAGTAGGAGTAGGTTGTAGATAGTGCTGCTTACGGCGGCGTTTAGTAGGTACTAAAGGCCCTAAAAGCGCGGCAAGCTTTGAATCTATTCAAATGTTATTTTTCAACTAGCTACAAAGTTATTCTGACATAAGATGATAATTAGAACAAAACTTTTTGGGTATTTCATGAAAAATACAGTTACAGATCACACATATACAGGGTGGAACAAACGAATGGGCCCTGGAGGGAAAGTACCTTAAAATCTCAAGATATCCGTCCGTCCGTCTGTCTGTCACCAGGCCGTATCTCATGAACCGTGGTAGCTAGACAGTTGATATTTTCACAGATGACGTATTTCTGTTCCCGCTATAACAGCAAATACTAAAAACAAAATAAATTTAATATAAAGGGGGCTCCCATACAATTAACGTGTTTTTTGCGGTTTTTTTAACCGACTTCCCAAAGGAGGAGGTTTACAATTCGTATTCGATAGCGCCTAAACGGATGGACCGATTTGGAAAATTAGACCGATTAGACCTATAGTGATTTTTGTGTTTTTCATAATAACTCGTGCAAATGCACATGGTAAGCATAATATTGTGATGCGGAACTGCTGATGAAGACCACATATGGCCACCAGATCTGCTCAATACTAGGTACAAATACAATGCGTGGCTGACGGGCAGGCAACGCATAGCCTAAACCGATGGACCTAGAGCCATGAAACTTTGTACAGGGGTTCCTTAGTAGCGTGGGGTAGCACTGATATGGGATTTGACAATGCCGTCATTGTGAAGGTTATCGCACGTGTTCGGACTAAATCATAGAACATTTGCCTATTCTTCCAGTACCTTGAATATTATTCGTCTTGTGTCTGTCCATATTAGTATTGTGCTGTCCCAGTGCATGTTTTGGAGTTGGTAAGTGTTTGTTGTTTATGTAAACGATGGAGACGGACGATCCCCCGGATCGTGGTCCGCCTCCAGATGTAAGTCATTCTCTTTCTCCAACCCATTCTCCTCCCCTCTTTTCGCAAGGAGATTTACAATCTCAAGAACTAAAACGCAAACGTTCAGATGATGTGCCCGCTTATTTAAATGCAAAGAAAACCGCAACGGTCCTGACTCAATCGCAGCCATCGATACAGACACTATATGTGGCCGAAACCTCTTCTCAAATCCAATATGACTCTAAAGACAGTGTCCCATTTGTGGTCCACGTATCCCGAGTGGAAGAGGAAGCCTCTTCTCTGGGTACAGCTCTCAAACCGATCAAGTTTGGTCATTTCCTTTTTCAAAATAAAATTTCTGATATTGCGAAAGACGGTGTCAAAAGTGTAGGGCGTAATAGAATCGAAATCCGATTTACATCAGCCGAAGCAGCAAATGCTTTTTCCACACACCCGGCCTTGGCAAGAGCTAAATATACTGCATCAATTCCGACTTATAACGTAACACGCATGGGAATTATTCGGGATATCCCAGTTGAATGGAGCATGGAGGACCTGGCTGAATCATTGCAGCTTCCCCCCAACTGTGGCCCACTTCTGAAGGCCAGACGCATTAATAGGAAAACAAAAGATACTGAAAATAAAGTCATATATGTTCCAACACAATCAGTGGTGATAACTCTGGGTGGCCAAAATCTCCCAGAGAGAGTATTTTGTTTCTATAACTCACTCCCGGTCGAGCAGTATATATTCCCCACCATCCAGTGTTTTCACTGCTGCCGTTTTGGACATGTAAAGTCTCAGTGTCGATCAAAGCCCAGATGCTTTAAATGTTCCCAGCCTCACGCAGGTGATACATGTGAAGTCTCCTCCACCTCTTGCTTGTATTGTTCAGGGCCACATAGGGCCATTGACAAGTGCTGTCCAGAATATCACAGACAAAGGGCAATCAAAATAACCATGGCTCAAGAAAACATTTCATACAGAGATGCCTCAGCTCGCCAGCCAAAGACGAGGAAAACCTTTACGGATACTTTAAGGTCCACTCCTGTTATTCTCTCATACCCGTCTACCCCAGTGGCAAATATGTCCCAATCACAGGATCAGTCCCAAGATCAGTCGCAGATTGCCCATTCTTCCTCATACCGTAAAACGGTCTTCACCCAAAGGCGTCCCAGATCTCCTGATAACAGGCATGGGTTTGATCACTCTGCCCATAATCAAATTATTAATACTCCTCCATCCTCTCTCCCTAATGGGAGTGCTTACCCAGCGTATAACCCTGCCAACTCTCCTCCAAATGAGAATCTTTTGGAACTACTCCTGTCCACAATTATTAATATGCTGACCAAGTTCAGCGACTGCCCCCTACCGCCCAACGTGAATGAAGGTCTAGCTCAGATCTTCAAATTAATGAATTCTTTTAACTCTCAACGTCACGATGGCCAAGGTCCTGCAGTGGAACTGCAGAAGCATTAATAACAAAAAATCAGATTTGATATATCTTATTAATAAATATAATTATTCAATTGTTGCCCTCTCGGAGATTTGGTTGTTGCCTGGTTCACGTTTTCGTGTTTCAGGTTTCGCAAGTCTCCGTGAGGACAGGATTGATGGATATGCGGGTGTCACTCTTTTAATTAAGAGAGGCATCCCTTTTTCCAATATTAACCTCCCTTCCCATAGTGATGACATTAACGCCATCGCTATTCGTTGTTTTGATTGTTCCTTATTATCTGTGTATATCCCCCACCCTAACCCTTCTTCCCTTTTAGAGTTAGAGTCAATTATCTCCTCTCTACCTCCCCCAGTAGTTATATTGGGAGATCTCAACTGTCATAATGAGATTTGGGGAAGCTACAAAAATGATTCCAATTCATTCCTCATTCTTGATTCCATAGACAAATTCAATCTTTGCATTTTAAACGATGGACGTCCCACCCGTAGAACATCTCCTCTTCAGACACCCAAGAGTGCAGTAGATATATCTCTGTGCTCTACAAACCTTGCCTCTCTTCTCTCATGGGATGTTCTCTCTTCCTCCTATGGCAGTGATCATTTCCCCATAACTGTATTCTTTCCTCATAAATCTGTCCCAGTTAAGAGATTCTCTCCATTACTTAAATACCGTTTACAATCCGCTGACTGGGAGAAGTTTTCAAGTGAATTGGATCATAGGGTAAAATCATTGGAGCAAGTCAATCTCCATAACGCAAAGTCAATATACCCAAAATTTGTAGACGCTATTGAGTCTGCAGCTAAATCCTCTATTCCTCTTAAAAAACCTCCACCTAGCAAAATCCCCTCTCCTCCATGGTGGGATCCTGAGTGTACGGATGGAGTCAAAAAACGGAAGGAAGCTGAACTTTTATACAGTAGGGCTATGACAATGGAGAACTATCTACTATTCCAAAAAATATCTGCTGAAGTTCGTAGACTTCTATCACAAAAAAAATTACATGGATGGACAAAATATTGTGAAAACTTGTCTCCACGATCCCCTGCAGCTCTAATCTGGAAGCAAATAAAAATATTTAGACGATCAGCGATGTCCAATGATGACCCTTGTAGTGATCCCTTAGTATGGATAGAGGATTTTGCTAATAAATTGGCCCCACCCACAGCTCCCATTAAAGAATTGTTTGCTGAGGATGTTCCTTTGCGAAGTTGTTTTCAAAGCATGGATGAGGCTTTCTCTCTTTCGGAGTTTGAATGTGCAACTGAAAACTTAAAAGATTCTTCCCCTGGTCCGGATGGAATCCCATATTCTTTCATAAAAAATGCAGGCCCTACTTCCAAAAATTTCTTTATTGATATAATAAATAGTTTTTTTTTATCAGGTGCTCCGCCCGAAGCATGGAAACTACAAATAATTATACCTATCCTTAAACCTGGAAAGGACTCTTCTGACCCAATCTCATACAGGCCAATTGCTATGTCATCTACTCTATCAAAAATCGCAGAACATTTGATTAAAAACCGTCTGGAATGGCTTGTGGAGAATAGAGGAGTTCTAGCGGAAAGTCAATATGGTTTCAGGAAAAACAGGTCAACTATGGATAGCCTGGCTATTTTGACCACTGATATTAGGTTAGCCTTCTCCAAAAATGAGTCAGTGGTAGGAGTATTCCTTGATGTTTGCTCCGCCTATGACAATGTTCTACTTCCTGTCCTCAGGCAGAAAATGCTTAATCTGAGGGTTCCAGTGAGGATAGTTAATTTTATCAATAACCTTCTTATATCAAGGTCAGTGCTAATCCGTAATCAGGATACATTCTTATCTCCCCGGGTAATTTGGAGGGGTCTCCCTCAAGGATCAGTTCTCAGCCCATTACTGTACAGCATTTATACACATGACCTAGAGACAGTAGTTACCTCATTTTGTAATATACTTCAATATGCCGATGACCTTGCTTTATATATTCCTCTAGGGTCAATTGAAGAAGCCTGTAATCGAATAAATTCAGCTCTTTATTATTTAGGGGTTTGGCTAGACGACCACGGTCTGTCTCTGTCAGCTCCTAAGAGCAATGTCGTAGTTTTCTCCAGAAAGAGAGTAATTCCCGATGTTTCCATACAAATTGACAACCAAATAGTTCCCGTTGCAGGCTCGGTTAAATTCCTTGGGGTTGTTCTAGACTCTAAAATGACAGGCATTCCCCACTTGAAATATGTGGCCAATAAATGCGAAAAAAATCTCAACATTTTGCGATGTCTTTCTGGCGTATGGTGGGGTGCCCATCCATATTGCCAGAAATTACTTTACAACGCCATAATTCGTAGTCATTTTGATTATGGATCCTTTCTTCTGGAACCCTGTAGCAAAGTGGCTCTTGACCGACTCCAAAGAATTCAATTCAAGTGTTTACGTATAATTTTAGGGGCCATGAAGTCGTCTCCTACAAACGTCCTTCAAGTGGAATGTGTAGACCCTCCTCTTCAACTTAGAAGACAATATCTTGCCGATAGATTCTTTTTTAAAGCAATTCAGGTGAACAAGCATCCGCTAATCCCAAAATTAGAAACTCTGATTTCGTTCACTGGAAGAAGAAATAACTATTGGACTCATAAAGAACCATCTTGTCTTATGAAGAGCTATAAAAAACTTCGAGATATCAATCAACCACTCTATCAAAGCAGAATTAACCCCATTTTCGAAATTGATTTTAACTCTTTAATTTACCCGGCAAACATTATTTTATCCCTAGGTATTACAAAACAATCCGTGGATTGTAACAGCTCTTTCAATGAAATTATTAGTCAAAATTGGAGCGGGTGGTTATGCTTTTATTGTGATGCATCTAAACTTGAGGAATCAGGATGTGTAGGTTCTGCTGTTTGGATTCCTAGGTATAAAATAATTCTTAACTATAAATGTCCCCCCCTTTCATCAGTATTTACTGGTGAATCAGTAGCAATTCTTGAAGCTGTTTCATATATTTTATCCCATAAACTTAATAAGTCAATAGTATTTTCAGACTCCTTGAGCTGTCTACAGGCTATTAAATCTAATCAGTTCCAGTCAAAAACTAGGTTCCCAATTATTTTAAATATTAAAGACGCTCTCTACAAGTGCCATTGTCAAGGAATTGATGTTGTTATTGCCTGGATACCGGGACATGAGGGTATCGCTGGTAATGAGATGGCAGATGCTCTTGCCAAACAAGCCGTGGTCTTGGGTGGAGATGAGCATTACTTCAATTACTGCCATGATATCTGCTCAATCTCCAAATCTGACCTAGATAAATCTTGGAACGAGTCCTGGAAACAAACCCGATTGGTTAAAGGGCGACATTATGCGGACATACAGGATGACGTACCAAAAAGACCTTGGTTTTTTCGCTACCGAGCTGCAGACAAAGTGACCACCTCTACTGTCTGTCGATTGCGTATAGGACACGCGTGCACACCTGTGCATCTGGCTAAGATTCGGGTCAGGGACCACTCCCTCTGTGAGTGCGGTCTTGCTGAGGGTACCACCGATCATTTATTTTTTGAATGTCCAAACTTAAATTACTCCCTTTATAATCTCCTTCCTCCCAATATACCCAGACCCATAAATTTCAAGCCACTCTTAATGCTGGCCTATTCTCCGTTTATTAAAACCTTATGTAAATTTATTAAAATTAATAAAATAAAATTGTAGTTGTGTGTAAGCAAATTAACAAACTATTTTGTACTTATTTAATATATTTTATTATATATATTGTGTTGTTTTGTTCTAGGTACTTGAACATCGTTAAAACCGGTCAACTGCTATAAATACGTGCCATCTTAGTCACTTGACACTGGCAGAATCATCTAATATAATAGATGGAAGCCATTATATCCAAAAATTGATTGATTGATTGAATTACATCAATGCAAGACCATAGCTGAATAGGAAAGGATGAGGATTCCCTCACCATCTGTCCATCCTTAGCAAGTTTCTTGATGTCCTGGATGACCTTCTTCTCTTGCTGCTCCATCTTCATCTTCTCCCGGTCCAGGTCCCGCATGGCCTTGTTCAGAGCCCGCTGGTTCTGTCGCAGCATCTCGTCTGGAGACATCCGGTGACCAAACAACCACTCCATGGTGACCTTGTGTTCTGTTTTCTTTATTTAGATCTGGAATGTCATAAAAACTTTTTAGTGTGAGGTAGGTATTTATGAAATGAAATGAGTGGTCATTTCATCTGGGTGGCTGGTGACGTTGTGGCTGACGGTCCACATGGTGAGGTTGTACAGCCGGCCGGGCTGCAGGTCGCGGAAGATACTCACAGAGGCGGGCCTGCTGCTGCACGGGGTGTCTGGTGACGTTGTGGCTGACGGTCCAACGTCCCGAAGCCATTATTTTTGCTACTATCGTGGTAGCATATAAATTACAAAATATGTTGTAAAGCAAATGGCTCAACACATCACTAAGTCCGTAGTCTACACATGAGTCTACTCCTACTCAGCAATCCACCTGTCTCATCCCTATTTGGTTTGTTAGAAGAGATCTCTTATTTATTAGAGATAAGCTCGCCTTTGTACACGTTTTCTATTATCTTATGTAACTGTTTGTGTGCAATAAAGAAATTATGAATTACACTCCCAAAATTGCCTTCATTAGAGTGACTCAGAAACCTTCGTAAAAGATAGAGATCCAAGTACCTAATCCCTTTTCTAATCCAGAGAATATTTTACCCCGTTTACTAAAGCCCATCATAGACCTTACAATCAATAGGGAAGGAAATGTTACCTGTGTTATACGATGAGATTTCCAAGGTATTTACAGTGATGATTCACCCACTAGCGGTAACGAAGGTTTTGCCAGTTTGGTGCAGCCTCTGCTGTCGATGTGATCGTTTACGTATAAAGGACGGACTCGGCCTTAAATTCACTCACAATTCACTAGTTCAAATATCTAAATAAGGAGAGGAAATCATTGAAAATTTAATTGTTTACACATTTCTGCAATCATCAGGCCCTGTTGTTGAGTTTTTATTTTTAGTTTTTTGAATTTTACGGCTCGAGCTCGTGTTGTTGTTGAGGTGAGAATGAATGAAACAACAACAAGCGAACGAAATGAACGGCGATGTGTTCAAATAAAAATCTCAAAACACTACAAAAAGCTCGAAACTGAACACAACTTTAGAAAACTGTAACTGACCTGCCTGACTGACAGACAGAAGCGCGCGAAGTTTGCTTGGCACGGCGTTGGTTGGTTGTTTTCATATTTTGGTTTTGGATGGATATTACGTTACAAGTCTAAAAACCAGAATACTATTTCTAATCAATCATCTACCATCATGGCAGATGACGAAATAACCATAATGGAAGTGGACGAGGAAGTAGCGCCGAAACCTTCCAAACCCGCCACCCCAAAGTCCCATTTACCCTGGATCGAGAAGTATCGTCCGCAAGTGTTCACCGACATCGTGGGCAACGAGGACACGGTGTCGCGCCTGGCCGTGTTCGCGAAGGCTGGTAACGCGCCGAACGTGATCATCGCGGGCCCGCCCGGCGTCGGCAAGACCACCACGATCCTGTGCCTCGCGCGCGCGCTGCTGGGCGCTGCGTTCAAGGACGCCGTGCTCGAGCTGAACGCGTCCAACGACCGCGGTATCGATGTCGTCAGGAACAAGATCAAGATGTTCGCGCAACAAAAGGTTTGTATGGAGGTTATCTTATTGTTTTTACCAGTTGCGACAACATTTATAATCTGCTCAAAGGGTTGGAGTGTAGATAAGGGGGTGCCAAGGAAAAAACTTAGAATTTTTCGCTTTGAGGCAACCTGGTGGTCGATCTTTCTCTGTTTAGTATTTTGCTGTCACAATTTCCCTTTTCTACTACCTACTTACACTATATTATTATTATTTATTATGCACAAGCAGCTTGAAGCTGATGCATGCATATCAGTTCACATTTCACTGCACTTGTTTTATAAAATTGTCAAGTCTATTTTTAAAACAGCAGAAGTAGAAAAAGCCTTAAAAAGCCAGAAAATGGAGAAAGCCCCTGGGCCTGATGGAATCACAAACAAGCTGATGAGAGGAACAGCAGAGGAGCTATGCCCAGTATTAGCTAGGGTCTTCACAGATATTCTAAAATCCCGTCAAATACCAGGCCAGTGGGCAGAATCACACATAATTCTTCTACACAAAAAAGGTCCAAAGGAAGAAATCGGAAATTACAGACCTATATCCCTTATATCAAACATACACAAAGTCTTTGCCAAAGTCATCTTAGAGAGAATATCAAACAAGCTTGACGACAACCAACCTGTAGAACAAGCTGGGTTCAGAAAAAACTTTAGTACAATAGACCACATCCATACTGTCAAACAGCTGATCGAGAAATACAATGAATACAATAATCCCATTTACCTTGCCTTTGTAGACTACACAAAAGCCTTCGACAGCCTAAAGCACGAGATCATATGGCAAAGCCTAGAAGACCAAGGCATAGAAAAGGCATACACAACAATCATAGCGAACATCTACAGAGAAGGCAAAGCCAGCTTAAAGTTAGAGTCGCTAGGAATATCGTTCCCGATCAATAGAGGAGTACGGCAAGGTGACCCTCTCTCACCAAAACTAGTTTCAGCAGTGCTGGAACAAATCTTCAGGAAATTGACATGGGACCAACTAGGCCTAAACATAAATGGAGCGTGACTCAACCACTTAAGATTTGCAGATGATCTGGTTGTGCCGGAGGAAGACCCAGGAATGCTGATGGTTATGATGCAAAGCTTAGCAGACAGAAGTAGAGAGGTGGGGTTAGAAATGAATGCAAACAAAACAAAACAAAATTGATGACCAACGCAGAGGAAGTAGAAATCAGTCAACGGTCAGAAAATTGAATATGTGAATGAATATGTCTACCTAGGCCAAATAATATCGCCCAGCGATCAGATGACAAAAGAAATAGATAAAAGGATAGCAACAGGCTGGAAAGCTTACTGGGCTCTAAAGGAAATCACAAAAAGCAAGGAACTCAGTATTAAGATAAAGAAAAAGACGTTTGACACCTGTATTCTCCCATGCATCACATACGGCTGCGAGACCTGGGCACCCACCTGCAACCACAGAGACAAACTCGCAAGATGTCAACGAGCCATGGAAAGGAGCATGCTGGGAACTAAACTAAAGGACAAAGTCAGGCACATCGACATCAGAAACAAAACTAAACTGACAGACATTTTAGTACGCATCGACCAACTCAAATGGAGTTGGACCGGCCATATGCTGCGATGCAGTAAAGATAAATGGAGCAAACCGGTAACGGTCTGGTACCCAAGAGATGGGAAGAGAAACCGAGGCCGCCCAGTGAGAAGGAATTATTCCCTTTTATGTCGCTCCTTGCTTCCGCTTTGAAACTACTCCCGTTACCTCGCTCCTCGTTAAGTAAAGGTTCCCGTAATGCCGCTCGAAATAGTTTTTGCTTAAGGGTGTTAGGTTAGCCATTCATTCAAAGTTAGTTTTTAACTATTATTACCTAAATGAGTTTTTCAATATAAATGTTACCCATTCCAATGTGTACGGAACGCTTTTGGTGCGCGAGTCTGACTCGCACTTGAGTGTTTATTTATGTAAGTAACATTAACATTACAGCGACATCTGTGATAAGTCGGTTGAAACTGCATTGAACATTGCGTTCAATATTATTTTATTATGTGGGTAGTTCATTTAATTTTTAATATGCGCAGGCCACTCGTAATTTTAAGTGCATCTTTTCGTTCGTTCTCGTACTTATGTTAATAAATTCGTTAGAAAACAGTGAAAAGGTAAGTTGTTGTCGTTTAATTATTTGTACAATTGCTTCCGATTTTGAAGGCACGGACAACTAGCTGCTCTAAACTATTTTGAGAACTAATATTAGTTTGAATTACGTTAATCGGTATTTGGGAGTCACGTTCTCTAAACGCGATCTAAGAATAGTTGTCGATTTTTTTTCACACTATACGCATTAGCGCCCACAGGGACAGTTCTGAACCACAATGTATCGATTTATTTTTCGATTATGTTTCAATAGAATCGAGATTATTTTGTCAAAGGAAAATTAAATAACCCATTAATTAAAGTTACATGTTATTACTCATTTAATATAATAGAAGCATTTTAAGCTGTTTTTGATCATATTTGTAATATCTATCGTACATTAATAACATGAGAAAATTCATTGCAAATAAACTATAATTATGTTCAATCAGTTTCCGAACGTTTCTCAGCCTGAGCGGTTGGTGGCGGGCGGCTGGCGCTATGTCAACGTCAACATTTCATTTCAGTTTTTCGTTGGGCTAAATTATTTGTTTTCTTTCAATAATAAGGTGAAAATGCGAAAGATTACAGACAGCAAAGCACAAAATCATAGTACGTCTACCTAACTTCTTTGCTTCATGTCTATAGAAATAGGTAGGTACATAAGTTGCGAATTTGCGATGTTGAGTGAGGTGAGGTGTCTATTTTGTGTGTATGATTGTGTTTTAGCCCAATTATGAGACAAATATCCACCAAATATCACAATTTCTTGCATCATCGGAAGTGTAGGTGCCTATACTGCTATAATCGATCGTCATAAATGGCACAAAAACTGCCAAAAGGCACTCCAAAGCGCTGGGTCTAATTTGTTTGTTTTTGCAGGGTTTATGTCGGATTAATGCATACGCCAGTATTAAAAGCATGTGATCAGCCTACCACGACTTATTACGCCGTATTAGAGATATTCCTATCGAACTACAAAGTGGTATGTATCCATAAAATATATTCCATACTTAGATATAATTTAGATCTCTGTTTCAAATTGCATGATATAATAAGTATGTTTGAAAGTATTGATCCCTTCTGCAACATAGCGTGCGTAGTTACTGACCATGACACAAGCCTCTAAGTGCCTCTCAGATGCACATTTCACAATAGTCTCTGTCAAATTCACACAGTAAATTCCAGAGAACTCTAACATTTGTCAAGCGGCCGCTAGGCATCTTACTGAAGCAACAACATCATAGCATCACAGATTCATACAGATCAATTCAATGTACCTATAACAAGAAAGTATTCAAGCTGAAATCTGACTTAGTCCATTCTAATTACTAATTTATGTATTTTTATTATTTCAGGATTGCGCATAAACAGGCCCTTACAATGGATACCTATCCATCCAGCTTCCAGCACCCAATCTTGAATAAATGCCTAAGCCATAACATAAGTGGAATGCAGAGGTTTACTAATAAGGAGGTTTGCATAAACCTGTGCTGTGGTCCTAGCTATGCTAGTAGGTAAAGTCTTCACAAAATAAAAGGCCCGTTTTGACAATTCACGCCCATGAAGTTTTAACCCCTAATGTGTAGGTAATAAAAGCCAACTGGTACATACAAGCAAAGCGTACAAGTTGCACCTAGGAAAATCGCTTCCATTACCTACGCGTTAGGGGTTAAAACTTCATGGGCGTGAACTATCAAAGCCGGCCTTTTATTTTGTGAAGACTGTAGTCACATAAAACTATCTTTGTTATGGTATTTATTATGAATAAAGACTTCCTTGTTTTTCTGTAATTATAAATGTGTTTTTTAACAGTGAATAAAGTGATTTATTTTATCTATCCATCTTACTTTACTTTAAAATATAATTAAACAGGTTCGCCTAGTGTATGGGTGTTTACATAAGAACCATTTTGATAAATAAAGAATTTGTGTTTATGTAGAATAAATATAATTAACTTAAACTATCATAAATCCATACAGAGCTTTATCAAAACATAAATATCCAAAATTAAATCAAAAATGTTAAATAAATAACATACCTAACATAATTTACCCATATGTAAGTACAGTATTCTCCAACAAAGTCTGATAACCTTGAAACATTGGATGATTTTGATATAACCAAGGAGTTTAACTGAAAAGTAAGTAAGCAATCCCCTTTTATTATAATTATTAACCGTTAAACTTTAATATAGTTACTTGGATTTATCAAAACCATGAATATCTTTCAGTCAACTTACTTATTTGTTGGGAAATAGTGTAGTGTACATACCTTATTGAAATGAAATGAGTTTATCATCAAATAAATATCCATTTACATAGTCAGAAGTATATAATGGGCACAAAATACAGAGATTCAACATTTAAATCTTGATTTTGAATAACTATGCAGTACAGAATGTCCACAAAATACATTTTCATATCTCTGTCTGTGGACGCAGTCATCATCTTCAATTTGATGTAGGAGTTGCCTTGTACTTATTGAAAACATCAAATGTTGTTGTTCAGGGGCTTGAGATTGAGATAACTTCTGACTTTTTTCTTTGTGCATAGGTAACTGTAAAGAAAATGATTCTAGTTAGGTGAGTACATGGAAAAATGGGTACCTACCTACCTTGTGATGGGTGTGAAAGTTATCAAACTGGGCTTTCTTCAATTAAAAATTCAGGGTCAGTTGATCAGGGTTTCTTTGGTGTATTATCTAGATTCTAGAATAATTTTAACTGCTATTCAGATAGGTATTCCTAACAAATTGATAGGTAACTATATAGGTATACTTTTGAGGGTCTGTATGAATGAATTTCAACCAGTTTCAATTCCATTTCAATTTAGGAGAAGGGTAGGGATTGATAAGGTGTTTGCTACACGGTAAGTATCCTATTGTGGGAACAACAGAAGCAATGCAAGTAGGAAATGTTACGATGATAAGTTGTTGAATTACCTGTCGAAATTGCACTCACTTACCTCTAAATAGTAGGTATCAACAAGTAGGTATTCTGTCCAGCTCATGCCAGACACCTTTGCCCTGGTCTGACTGTGTCGTAAGGTAAGTAGATACACACAAGATCACACGTACATACTTTTAATGTTGCAGATAAATGAAGCTCGAAAAATAACCAATCGAGATTTTCAGCCCCCAAATTTAACGTCAAAACGTTCCGTTCGTCTAAATATATGCTAATTAATATTGAAATTCGACGGAATTCTCAAGAAAATCACATTCTATAACCCACAAAATTACATTTCCCAGTAAACTATTTTTAGTTGCCACCAAAAACCATGCCAGTTATGATTAACTGCTATCTGTCAAAAAGGAACTAAAATTGGAGAGGTAAAATGCCTTCCGAATACGAAATCGATACAAATTGGTACACTCTAAACTAGACAAGTTAAAATTAACTTTTAAAAAGAAAAAATAATTTATTTTGGCGCCTTCCAATTACCGATTAGAGCTAAGCAACTAAGATGACGTCATGATGACGTTTAGAGAGCTTAGTTCCCCTTTTAGTTTAGTGCATCTGCCTTCAAAATCGGAAGCATATGATCTTATAGCTAGGTATATGATCTTATAACTTATAGCATCACGATGTGGGAGGACGACCTCAAACAGACCTTGGGCCCACACTGGTGTAGAGTAGCAGCAGACCGTAAGCAGTGGAAGAGGTTGGAGGAGGTCTTTGTCGAAAGACACACTGAGACGAGAGACCTATTTTGAAAACAAAGAACAATCTAGTATTAAGAATGTAAAAACTCAGAAATAAATGGCTTTATTATTATTATTTTTAAAACTGTTCACTGATGGTGCACTAATAACAGTTTCTGGAAGTCTGTTCCACTCACAGACCACTCGGTTTGACAGAAGGTGCTTGCGTGGGTTACTTGTAAACGAGAGCCCTTGGAGTTTCAGTGAATGTCCTCTGAGGTGGTGGTTCTGGTTCATTGTAAACATGTCTTTCATTGTTGATACGTCATAGTAGCCAGTTTGAACCTTGTATGTTTCTATGAGATCTCCACGATTGCGTCGTTGTTCGAGAGTGCTTAATCCTAGCTCTTAAGTCGCTGCTCATAAGACTATAATGGAGTATTTATTACAAACCATGTATACTCCAGGTGACCCTGCCTCCCGGTCGGCACAAGATAGTGATCCTGGACGAGGCGGACAGCATGACCGACGGGGCGCAGCAGGCGCTCCGGCGCACCATGGAGCTGTACTCAAGCACCACGCGGTTTGCGCTTGCCGCCAACAACAGCGAAAAGATCATCGAGCCTATACAGTCCCGGTGCGCTGTGCTGCGCTACTCCAAGCTCAGTGATGCTCAGATACTCGCTAAGGTTAATGCTTCTCATATCTTTATTTTTACTTCACCGAAAACACTATAATGAACTTTTCTAGACTCTGGACTTGTCTTAATTTAAAGAATAATTGTTTTCTTTCTTAAACATAGGAAATGTGTTCCATTACCTATGCATCAGTCAAGTTCTTCTCCACTGCTGGACCACCATGATACTACTTTACATATCCGTGTAATAGACGTCTATTTTATCACAACACTAATATGCAGGGACAGTCCATCTTTCTTTTTATTCAAGAATCGGTTGAAGGAGCATTATCTCTCTCTATCATAAATATAGAAGGTAATTTAATATGTATTAGTTTATTTATGTTAGATTTATATATTTTTATTTTATGTAATATTCATGTACTTCTTTATGTAGTATATTCAGTTGATTAGTAATATTATGATTTATTTATGTTTTATTTTTCTCTTACCTGAGCACATAGGCCTACCTGTTCTGTATTTTATTTTTCTCTGTCCATCCTGAGTTTGCTGGAAGAGATCTCTCTTTAGAGATAAGCTTATCTTTGTAAATTACCTCTCTGTATTTTCTGTTTTTTGTCTTTTATGTGCAATAAATATATACGAAATATGCCTTCTCTCCTTGTAGATACTAGAAGTGTGTGAGAAGGAGAACGTCTCCTACACAGAAGAGGGAGCAAGTGCGGTCGTGTTCACAGCACAAGGAGATCTGCGCTCCGCACTCAATAACCTGCAAGCCACCGCCCAGGGCTCGGGGCATGTCACTCCAGACAATGTCTTCAAGGTGGATATGAATATTTGTTTTGTTTGTAGTAAAACACTTAAACTTTCTGACATTTATCTTGGTTAGGTCGTCATCAGCTGTTAGGGAACCCACCTTCAACCACAGCTCTCATAGATACATCATCATCTTACCCTGTCACTCTTCAGCAGGGGTATTGTAAATTAACCATAACTCCAGCTAGTGTTTTGCCTTGGCTTTACATCTCAATTTCAGACCTCTGTGTAAACTATTGTCTGTCAGTTTGTTACACATAGTTTCTAGAATTGTAACTGTATTCTATGGTCTCGTCCAGAGTGTATGCGCGTTGATTTGGGTGTAAGGCGGGCGCGGCGGGGGGGCCGCACTTCAGCCGATCCGTCAGTCACTCCAGTGTGTGGACGCAAGCGGCAGTTTTATGTTCGATACTTCGCGTCTGCCTGAGCCACTCTGGGCGAGGCCTGTGTGTGTGTAGTAACATCGTGTGGTGTTGTGTGCAGGTGTGCGACGAGCCGCACCCGCTGATGGTGCGCGCGATGCTGGAGGCGTGCACGCGGCAGGACATACACGACGCCTACAAGGTGAGACACGCACAATAACTCACGTTACACAGTATCCTAGTGTGGGAAAACACCGTGCCATAAGGCATTACTGGGTAAAGACTGGCTTCCCCGCATGCTGAGCATCGGTTTTGTCGTGCCGTTATGCGCTACATAAAGCCCTGCCCCTTATTCTTGCGCGAAAAAAATTCGCGCCGCGCTTGGCATGTCGCTTGTGCTGGGTTGTCTTCCACAAGATCTTGTCGAGGTCAGCTCATCAATATTATTCTTGCAATTCAATGGAATTGCTGGGTTGTATCTGCAGTTGCGCCACGTCACAAGCA
This sequence comes from Argyresthia albistria, assembly GCA_963457715.1. Classification (NCBI taxonomy): domain Eukaryota; kingdom Metazoa; phylum Arthropoda; class Insecta; order Lepidoptera; family Argyresthiidae; genus Argyresthia; species Argyresthia albistria. Next base: position 7,646 of record CAUOQF010000391.1, on the reverse strand, counting down.
CTCTCTCCCGGCAGGTGATAGCGCAGCTGCACAAGCTCGGCTACGCGGCCGAGGACATTATCAGCAACATGTTCCGCGTGTGCAAGACGCTGGAGGCGCCGGAGCCGCTGCGGCTCGCCTTCATCCGCGAGCTGGGCGTGACGCATATGCGCGCCGCCGACGGGCTGGCGTCGCTGCTGCAGCTCGCCGGCGCGCTGGCCCGGATGTGCGCCGCCGCCGGCACGCAGTGACGTCACGAGCCGAGCGCGACGCACATGCGCGCGCCGCCGGCGGCACGCAGTGACGTCACGAGCGAGCTGGGCCAGGAGTCTCGAACACAAATGGCATGAAGATAGCTATAGTGATGCGCAAAAAGACAAAGACAGTTTCGGCTTCTCGACAGTGCAGATACGCGCCGGCTGCAAACAAATCGGAATTTTGCGCCCTCGTTATAGCTATTTCTGTACGATTCAGTACGCGACTCAAGGCTGGGTGCAGGAGGGGACGCAGAGACTTGTAAGTGATGTTATATGACATTCGTTGGGTTCAGCCAGACGGTAACCCTTAAGAAGGTGTACCTCCCATAATTAAGGGAGGGAATCCCCACGAGAGAGTGAAGGACAGAGCAAGAGCTCTCTGTCCCGCACCTTCCGAAGCTAACTTAGTCCCGCGCGCGGCATGCTACGGTTGCATGAGGCTACTCCAAATCATATCACCCAATTACCAGTGCGGTTTTTATAAGCTTTCATTTACCAGTGCAGTGATAGTATAATATAATATAAGATGTTGAAATAAGTTAATTACGATTTTCTTTGTAAATAAATTGTTATCTAATACAAGATGTCGTGATATTACTTCAAATTAAACACCCAAATAATAGGTAAAATATAAAATTTATTAATAATAATTTCTAATTATTACAAAACAGTAAAATCTGTCTTGTCCATTTGTGTCACCTGTGTTTACATCTTGTACCACACAGTGTGTTTGTTCGCGAGACAGATGGACTCATATTTGTGTAACAACATGACACTTCGCCTTATTAGTGGAATGCTCCTCGCGCTCGCTCTAGCCTCGAGGTTTGCTCTCGATGAGTTTGTTGTGCTCCGTCATGAGACTCTGTAAACAACGGGCCAAAACATATTTCACGTCCGTAGAATGTATATAAAAATATTTATTGTAAAGTATGTAAACATAAACCAAGTAAATAGTACTTAAATGTAGTAAATGGATCACTATAACAATTTATAATCATCATATGACTGTCTTTAGGTTTTTCATTATCCATATTGTTCATCAATTTCTTAAAAGTAGGCAACTACGTTAAAATTCAAACCATCAGGCTGAGACATACAAAATCTATACTGATCCAGAAAACTAAATGCTATGTGCCATACATTCATAAGTGAGTGTCCCATGGTCCAGAGGGGGGAGGCATGACGTAGCTATTGTGTAAGCTGTGCTTTATCACGCATGACGTTGATCTGTTCAACCTCAGACTTGCTCCACCGCCCCTTCGAACCACACGGGAAGTCACTTATGCCGGGGCTACATTCGGCCAAGGATATTCCAGTGGTACGGCTATGCCGGCTGCTTTAGCTGGACTTGGCGGGGCACTGGCGTGCCCTCAAATTCAAAGAGAACAATCTTGTGACGTTGGAGCCCATAGGAGCTAACGCAGCCCTTACTGTACAGGATTACAAGGAGGTTTTCCCGCCAAGACAGTGTGGCCCAGGAATGATGAGTGTATGGCAGTAGTGGCTTCACTCGTGCGCCGTTGCTCAGTGCAGCACATGTTGATCAGTACAGGACGTATTGCTCAGTGCAGCACATGTTGCTCAGCGACGCCTCGGTCCGCGATCAGCCGCTGATGCTCCTCGCTCAGACCCTAAACACACACACAGCATGTACACTCACAAAGAATACGTAAATCAATGTTAATCAAATTATTTATTTAAAAGTAAACTGTGAAGTTATCTCTAGCAGTTAATGGAGACAGACATAAGTACTTAAACTTGCTTAATTTTGGCAGTAATCTTCAGCAAAAAATATTCGTTGAGATGTGTATTCCACCAGATTCACCAGTTAACAAGCAGTACTCTGTGCGTGTGTACACCCTGCATGCTAGTACCCGACACCACAAGCATCCACAAAAACCATGCGCGTCAAACACACAGAACAAGACAACAGATGAATAAGACAGAAGACATTCAGGCTTTTCTTGTTCTGTTTTCTGTCTCTTCCTTTCCAACGATCTTTTGGCTTGCGGTGACAGGTGGAATTAACGCTTTTGACAGGTTAGTTGCGTTCAGTTGCGTAGAACGGGCGCCCCCTGTAATGTAAACGTCACTCACGCGCCAAAAGAGCGTTGGAAGCTGAGGTTGGAAGACTACGATCCAGAGTGAATGCGCGGCGCGGTGACTAGGGCCGGCGCGGGTGTGGCTGGCTTTCGAAGCTTGGCTTGGCTTGTGTCCAAACTGCAGTGACTGAGGTTGGCCGTTCGAAGCGAGCGACGCTGGCGTCACCCTTATTTACTGGCGGATAAAGGCGGCCACAGCGACACTGACGCCACGTTAGCGTCACTGCGCTCGAATGATGTTCTTTATCCGCCAGTAAATAATGGTGACGCCAGCGTCACTGACGCAGTGTCGCTAACTTCGAACGGCCACCCTCAGTCACTGCAGTTTGGACACAAGCGGCGCGGCGGCGGTCTCGTAGTGCGATATTTCCGCCACCGCGCATGCCCCTCCGGTCCCGGCCTCGGTGCCGTGCCGCGCTACCGTACCTTGAAGTACTTGACAGTCTTGACTCTGAGCTCGAGCGTGGCGTCCTCATCGCAGACGAACAGCGCCTGCGCATGGTGCTGGAAGGCGGACACGGTCCACATGTGGTTGACGCCCTCCTCCACCGCCTTCGAGAGCGCCAGTGCCTTGTGCACGCCCGTTATCAGGATCATCACCTGCAACCACTTCTATGTAGGCGCAGGATAACAGGGCCCGAATTCTACTGTTCACAAGCATACGACAAGCCTGGCACAAACTTCAATACGAGGTATTTGGTATTCTACTAAAACCGGAATCCAATTCACAAGCGCAAGCGTGAAGGCAGCGTACTTCGTATTCTACTGTCCAAAACGTACTTACGCTGGCGCCAGTTTGACGCCAGCGTAAGTACATTTTTGGACAGTACAACGAAGTACGCTTGTGAATTGGATGCCTGTTTTAGTAGAATACCAAATACCTCGCATTGAAGTTTGCGCCAGGCTTGTCGTATGCTTGTGAACTTAGTAGAATTCGGCCCCTGGTGTCGTGGGGAATAGAAACAGTGAGACCTGGGCCGGGAGATTAGCTACAGCGAGGCGTATAAAGCCGGTTTCGGCTTGCCGGCCGAGTCGCGCCGCGCCGTTGCCGGAGAACAATCAAACAATCCGGAGAATTTTGCGCTCTGACTATAGCTATTGTCGTTCGATCAAGTACGCACGCGGCGTAGTTTTTGTCGCGTGAAAGTGATATAGTCTGGACTGTTTTGATCTGCAGAATTTCATACAAGTAAAACCGTCACGCCTTTTCCCATACGGGGAGGCAGATTTAGTCAGTTATTCAATACTCCATTTTGCGTGACAGGGGACTAGCTAGCCCGTCGCAGCAGTTATGGAGTAACTAATGAAGATTTCCACACGATGTTTTCCATCACAGTTAGAACATCCGTAGAAAGTTATCTCATAAATATTGGTACGAGTACACGGTCAGCACCGGCTTTCGAGGTTGAATTGACCACGGAGCTTGTTACGAGCTTACGAGTCAATCAGTCATTGATTACATACAAATGCTCACGCCTTTATCCCGGAAGAGGGGTAGACAGAGACTAAAGACCTCCTTGCTACGATACATTGAAGGATAGTCGAAAAGAAGTGCGCCATACCTCATTAGCGTCCATCACCGTGCCGACCCCCACCGTGAGCGCCTGCTTGGGCACTTTACTGATGTCTCCGTTGAAGAACCGCTTGTTGGCCTCCAGCGTGTCGTACGCCAGCGTCTTGACGCGCGTGCGCGACACCAGCGACGAGCCGGGCTCGTTGAACGCGATGTGGCCGTCCGGGCCGATGCCTGAGTTCAACAGAGAACTACGGTTACAGTCCCCGCCAGACAGACTAATCAAACTCAAAGTAGGTAACTGTAGATAAGTATTATCAAATAAGTACGAGTAACTTTTTGCCTCTTGGGAGACCACTGTGGTAGAAAAAGGGCTAAGAAACTCCCCACAGATAGTTTATTTTTATATATAGCTATAAGACAGTAACTTGGCGAGCTCTCACCCCTTTTCTGCACATCAACATGCCCACTATGCGGCACTCTGGTTCCAAGAATCTTTGCGCAACCTTTACCAGAGGTTACCGTAACCTGTTGTTTACCAGTTCAAGTTCAAATTCAAAGTTCAAAGTTTTTTAACTCCAACATCGATACCTTTTGTGGTGGGTGATCCTTCAAACGTCAATTTCAATGGATCGATAAATGAATGATACAAGAGACCGCTAAATTCTTGCAATCAAAAGGGGGCGGGGAGGCTCATTGGATGCGGGCTGGTTGGGCTCGCACACACGAAGTAAACGAGGCCTCATTTATCTTGGTCTTGCAGGTTACCTAGGTATACCACCAAAGCACCTTACTTACCCCCTATGAACAGGTGTATCCCGCCCGCCTCCTTAATCAGCCGCTCGTACTCGCGACACTCTGCCACCAGGTCAGGCGCGTTCCCGTCCAGCACGTGAGCGTTCGCTGGCTCGATGTCGATGTGCTTGAAGAGCTCGTTCCACATGTAGTAGTGGTAGCTCTCCGGGTGGTCGCGGGGGAGGCCTGTGGGGCAGGGAGGGGGGTGACTACTGCAATAATTTCGTCGACGTTGGGATGGGAAGTTCCAGCCTTATATTCCAGAATGGGAGGTCGGGTTCGCAACCGGTTCACCTTGGTGTGGATGCTTCCTTCCACACAGTGGATCCACAAGGCCCCCACTTCCGTGTGTGCCAAAGTTCCAAACTATATAGACCTCCGCATTCCGGAGTGAAAATAGTATCCCTTTTGCCATTATTATTTACTATGAAAATAGTAAATAATAATGGCAAAAGGGCTCAGTCAGCAATTATACTTTATCATGCCTACAAAAGCGTTCTGCCCTTCGTTAGCGGGATTGGCTGTTAATTTTTGTCGCCCGTAATTTTTACTATGACCATTCTCGTATCGTGATGGTGACTGCAGCGATGGACAAACGTGATGGTGACTGCAGCGGTGGACAAACGTGATGGTGACTGCAGCGGTGGACAAATGTGATGGTGACTGTAGCGGTGGACAAACGTGATGGTGACTGCAGCGATGGACAAACGTGATGGTGACTGCAGCGGTGGACAAACGTGATGGTGACTGCAGCGGTGGACAAACGTGATGGTGACTGCAGCGGTGGACAAACGTGATGGTGACTGCAGCGGTGGACAAACGTGATGGTGACTGCAGCGGTGGACAAACGTGATGGTGACTGCAGCGGTGGACAAACGTGATGGTGACTGCAGCGGTGGACAAACGTGATGGTGACTGCAGTGGTGGACAAACGTGATGGTGACTGCAGCGGTGGACAAATGTGATGGTGACTGCAGCGGTGGACAAACGTGATGGTGACTGCAGCGGTGGACAAACAGCTTAGCAGGTGGGACACTTCAACATTTGCCTTACACTGCCTTATTGATCTGTGCTTGGGCGATCCAATGTTTTCCTTTGCAACTGTTTCTTGGGGAATGTTATTATGTTACTGTATTGCTCAATACTTAATTACAGCTTCTGTTGACGCGTTTTGCGTATAATCCACCGTATACTCCCATGCACGTACCGACATACTCGTCCATGTTGAAGGTGGTGACGTGCTTGAAGGACAGCTTGCCCTGCTTGTGGAAGTGTATCAGCTTGCGGTACATGCCGAGCGGCGTGCCGCCCGTGGGCAGGCCCAGCACGAAGTGGCGCCCCGGACCAGGCGCGAATTCGATGATGCGCTGTCCAGAGAGTTTCTAGCTTAAGTCCGGGGCTTTTTGGACAAATTACAAATACATCGCAGATATGAAGGACCCATACAAAACATTCAAACTTTTATGGTCTTTTTGAGTAAAACACATTTTATTAGGTTCCTGATCTGCCTGTACAAGAATATCAAACTTTAAAGGTCATTTTGTAATACTTGTAATTAAATAATATGAAACGACTGTACTCATATAAGCCATACAACTAAATAAAATAAGGTCATTTTGCTTCTTTAGGGTCAGATTTCAACAGAACCGTTTCTTTGTGGGCCCCTACATCATAGAAAGCAGTTAGGTACCCTACAAGTTTCAACCTATCGTTTGGCGCATACATGTATAATTTAGACATAGACATAGATATACGTTTATTCACTGAACAGAGCATAGATACATCAACAAGATAATTTAGAGATAGGAAATAGACATTACATTATAGATGAAAACATATTTACTAAACAAAAGAGAAAGATGATGTACGCATGCCTCGCCAGTGAAATGGCTCCAACTCAGCATAAGGCTACAACAGGGTTGCAGCGCTGATTTTCAGTCAAAACCATTTGATGTCCGTGCAGGCACCTCTCAACGATGTGATGTATAGGTAGATATATAAATATACAATATAAATATGAAGTACGTTTAATAAGTATAATAAGTATAATCTAATAAGTATAATCCATTTACAGCTGAATACAATGAATGGACATATAAAATCATTCATTTATTGCTTCTAGTATCATATTATGTTGCGTAATTATAAGTTAGGTATTACATGGCACTACTTCAGAATAACTAATAGGCACTCTCAAGGCGAGTCCGAACATTTAGGTCACAACCTTCTACATGTTTACAATTACAACATTCTATCTAGCATTTTCCTTTACTACTAAAGTGTACATATCTTTGTTTCCAAAATACCCTTATATGATCAGTTGATCACGGTGAAATATGTTCATAGGGGAAGAACGTTTCCATACTCACTTGCATGACAAACTGCGCTGCCCACCCCGCGACCGCGTCTTGGTCGTCCAAAATGATCAGACGCATTGTGCTGTGTTATCTACTAGATTTACTAATGTGTGTATGAGGGAACCTGAAACATGAAACAAACAAATGTAAGGCTAGCTATAATATAAATCTACAGTATTTTTCCTAGACTGCTTGGCAGAGAGGCACTGGAGCACCGAATCTTATTGGTATAAGAGTTACGGGCCTATTGTGGTCCTTGTACGCAAATTGTACCCCTGCTGCCACCCTATATTGGAAACTGGTTTAACGATATTTTATGTGTTTATTAAAATAATTTAAATATGTATGAGGCTTAACTCACCCTTTCAACAGAATTACCTACTCTGTCAGTCTGTTAGTAACATGCGAGTGTTCATTGACTGAGTTGGCCTACATTTAATTAAAACAAGAAAAATGATAAGTCGTGAGTCAGTGCCCTTTGATAGTGAAACAATAAATAAATAACAAGTGCTTTGATAATACTGATGCCAATGTAGCATGTTGGTATTTTATTTCATTCGTTTATTATGGCTGTAACCAAGCCAAAGCCACACACGTAAAATTTTGATAACAGTATTGAAATATTTATGGAATGTAGTACAAA
>CAUOQF010000390.1:0-11613 GCA_963457715.1 Argyresthia albistria | reverse complement strand
TTATGAAACTGATTTGATCAGAGCAACTTTATTTTTCTCTTCTCCATACAAATCAGCTGATCCAATCAGGCCAAAATGAACTGGGAAGTGAAAAATAAAGTTGCTCTGATCAAATCGGTTTCATACTGAAAGCTGCTCAGAATCCGAGACTATATTATATCCAATTGACTGCCCCTGCGGAGGAATGCGGCTCGCCAAACGTTAGTTGTATTCAACGTACGCCACCTATGTAAGTACGATGACGGGCCGCCAGACAGTTTCGCAGCGGCTGACCAATCACAGCTCTCTTACCTCGTCCCCCGCCGCCGTAAATTGGTGAGTTGTGTTTCAAAGGAAAATGCATCTATGCGCTCTCCACTGGATAAGTACTCCCTGCTCAGAATGTAGACCCTAACAAAGCAGTTTCTCATTTTGCGTTAATTCATTTACACCTTGTAGATACGGATTTTGAACCCTATTAAATCGGCCTGATTGTAGCCCATTAGTGTCCGGCGCATGGCTATACCCTATCCAACATAGGATGATCTCTGACAGCTGTCAGTGTCAAAACATGCCTATGAAGTATCGTATTTTTTGACAGTAAAATGTATAGAGACAATTAACATACTTTATTGGCAAATAGTGACGTGCTACACTTATCGTAAGACAAGTTATCGATCTTGACTCGAAACATATAATAGAATATTGATGATATTGTGTAAATAAAATAGTATATACGTGACGTGACGTACGATTCGACCAATCTACGCAGGAACTGATTATAAATCTACAAGACTGCTCCAGCGAATCCGAATCAGACTTTGATGATGGTGATTTGGGCTGTGAATCGATTTAACAAGAATACAAACATGTTACAACATCCTTTTGTTTGATTTGCTTGAAAAATTCAGAAATTTTAGTTAGAATATCGATAATTTGTATCGACATTATCCCCATGCCTAGTAAAGTCACAGTGACAAGCTGTCAGAGATCATCCTATGTTGGATAGGGTATACATAAGCTGGCTTTAGTCTTGTCGGCGTTGCACCGCACTCACTGGAACATGTAGTAGTTGACATACGGCGCGGCGGCCGTGGCGGTCACCCGTGCCGCGGCGTCATACGGCAGCCGCCAGGCGCGCGCCGGCGCCGCCAGCAGCGACACCGCGACCGCGGAGTCGCACGTCGAGCTCAGGTGCAGCGTTAGCGAGTTCGGGACGGCGTATGTGTCGGGCTGGCCTGGGGATGCGGGCTCCAGTTATGCAGCTAATACACGTTCGGAAAACGCGTGTTGGTTTATTCGATTGAGAATCGATTGTACAATAATTGAAACAAAAAGTAAACTTTAGAAAAAACCGACTTCCACAAACCCTATTTGATTAGATTGAGTTTAATACAAACTGTAACCCCTTATCCCCCCCCCCTTGGGGAATTAATTTTGTCAAATCTCATATCAGTGCTACCCCACGCTACTAAGGAACCCCTGTACAAAGTTTCATGGCTCTAGGTCCACCGGTTTAGGCTATGCGTTGCCTGCCTGTTAGCCCACGCATTGTATTTGTACCTAGTATTGAGCAGATCTGGTGGCCATATGTGGTCTTCATCATCAGTTCCGCATCACAATATTATGCTTACCATGTGCATTTGCACGAGTTATTATGAAAAACACAAAAATCACTATAGGTCTGCCTATAATATTTGAAGAGTTCCCTCGATTTCTCCAGGATCCCATCATCAGATCCTGACCTGGTGTCAATGGGACCAATGGGAAGGTAAACCCTTTCAAACAAAAAAATAATTTTCCAAATCGGTCCATCCGTTTAGGCGCTATCGAGGCACATACATAAAAAAAAACAAACATCCGGACGAATTGTAAACCTCCTCCTTTGGGAAGTCGGTTAAAAACTAATCTGTGAAACCGCCACACTTGATGTTTGGCCACACTGTGTATAAAAAGTTAGTTCATAGCTGTGTTATAAAAAGCGTTGCAACCGCCCAGACCCTCCTTGTTTCTGGTGTGTTCTCAAGCTGATAGGACACAGTCGTATAGCCTTCCAAGTACGTAATTCCCGCCAATATAAGGAATTCAGTTAAACTACTAAACCGTCGTTTCTCTAAATCTTAACTCTGCAAATAGGCTCATCCAATAACGCGCACGGCCAACGCGCTGGCCGAACTTGGAAAGGCCATATTTGTCTAGTTTGTGGGTTGGCCACGGGCGTTGGCCGGCAGTTCATCTCTTGTCGGTTTTTCATGACCAATCAAAGGGAAGTGGTGACGGCGGCTAACGGTGTTCGTACGCCCAACGCTTAACCTCAAAATTCGGATGAAATCGACCATTTGTTTTTCGTTTTAGCCGTGTTTCTCTCGATTGTATTTGAAGAAACGAGATGTAGGGTCATCTTTATCAAAATGAAACTTTTATTTGGCATGCGAAACACAAAAATCATCATTTGGCATCGAGTAAGTAACGTCCATGTTGACGTCCGTGGCATCGTCTGACGGCCAACGCAGACCGATTGCCACACGAACGTGTGAACAGCATCAACTTAATCTGTCATGTCCGTTGGTCGAGCGCCGCCGTGGCCAACGTGTAATGCAGCCATTATGTACTTATATCTAGGACGCAAACGCAGGAAGGCATTTGATTGCAGGTTTTTTTTTGCTGTCTATGAATTCCTATAGAACCGCGTCCATCTAACTCCCGCTACCTCCCGCATCTGTCCCCGGCAAAAACAGATGCACAGGAATTCTTAGACAGGCAATCAAAATCTGCCTGCGTGGCGTGTCGGTAGATGTACGTACGTACAGGTGTAAAATGCGTATGTGTTACGCAAAAAATTCGCCGTCAGAAAAGTGAGAGGTCGAAGGCCTATGAGATATAATTGAGCCTGTGCTGCTGCATGTATGTACTTACTGCATTCTGAATCCGTGTCATCGTCAGGATCGGGACACAAAGTCCTCGTCATTTCGTAAAGCAGTTGGTTTCCGTTTTGGTATGGCAGCTGCCATGTCTCAGCACCTAGAAGAAAAATACATTCCAATATATTTCTTTCGCTTTTTTCGCCATCTTTATTCTGCATACATACATATATACATACATACATAGCGTCACGCCTTTTCCCATACGGGGTGGCAGAGGCACCACTGTGCCCACTTTCAACCAGTGATTCAATACTCATTTTGCGTGGGCATGGTATAGCCCATCGCCGCCGCTATGAAGTAATGAAGGTTTCCTCACGAAGTTTTCCATCACCATTAAAACGAATACGTTCCTCCACCTCTCGCTCCCACGTCTGTTGTTCTCCATTATAAGTTCGTTCGGCCTATGTCCTAATCTTATGAAACAATACCGATTAAGAGAGCACGGAGATCTTTTAATCTGTTATTCAGAATATGCATATTGTACAGGGAGTGACAGAAAGGTGTAGTCATATTCTAGGGGGTTGTTAGGGACACCATTCTGAGCAACTTTCACTAATAAACCGATTTGATCAGAGCAACTTTAATTTTCACTTCTCTATACAAATCAGCTGACCGCCCGGACCAAAACGTATGGAGCAATGAAAAATAAAGTTGCTCTGATCAAATCGGTTTCATAGTAAAAGTTGCATGAAGTCTCCCTAACAACCCTCTAAAATATGATTACACTCTGTATACTAACCGGTTCTTTGTCTCGCTGTAATGAGCACCGGATGCACCGCATCGCCGCCGTCACTCCGCACCAGGATCCGACTCGGGTACCGACTCTGTTCCGCGCTCGGGATCAGACTCACCATATACTCCATGTTGATACTCACAGACAATGTGTGCAGTTCCTCGAATGACAGACTGAAAAGGCAGATAGGAATCAACGATTGAAGATGCAAATGGAATGGAGACATGATTGAATATCTCTGTATGAAATTTTTCGTAATTTCTTTATTGTACTACATAAAACAGATATGCAAAGTTATCAATGTTAATGATGTTACAGGTTAATGATATTTAAAATATTTTCTTAAAATTAAGTTATTAAATTATTTCATTCTGTTTATTTATGTAAGTAATTCATTCACTGTATAGTACCTTCGTTTATCCTCTAGTTAATAATACCATGTTGTGTGCACTTTCTTTTGGCGCCGCTGGAGACAGCCTCTTTTATATGTTTTTGTTGTTATTTTAATGTTTTATCTCCACTGCTGTTTTGTGTACCAAATATAATAAATAAATATTATAAATAAATAAATAAATATTACTTATGGTAGAAAAATGTGCAAAGGCGAACTTATCTCTAATAAGTTTTTTCTTCTACCAAACAAGCATGTAATATTCATATGACCCTGTAAGTAATGCGAATGAGTTTATAGATTCCTAAAGTTTTGTCAAGACTTCGGTTGTTTAATCAATGATTTATATCGTTATTATAATTCTTACAAAGCCATAAAACTGTATTAATAGTAAGTAACTTACTTTACACGATGAACAGTTACATTATCGATAGCCCACGCTCCGGTGGCTAACAACACTATGCAAAACACTTTACCGCCACACATTTCAACACTTAGCTTTTCACCATTTATTTTCATAGATCACTTTCCCTATTCACCCTTTTTTATATCAACATAATGATCTATGATTTAATCTTTCGTTCATAAATTATTACGCTATGAAACCTAATGCCATTACATTACAAAATAATATTAATCTTTAGTTAACTAAAACGAAACCAATAGCTGGTTGGACATTTCGTAAGTGTGTCATCTATACATTTTTATTTGCCGGCGTCAGATATCCGTGATAGTATATTTGTATGGTGCCTTATCTGATTTGGTGCCAGTTATCTAGTATTGGGTGGGCTTATCTATCCGTCGATAAGCATAGCAGGTTAAGTCTGACTCAGCTTTTTAAGTCTGACTCAACTTGAATGAATTGCAGCTATAAGAATAAATAATAACGTAATGACATCTGATGGTTAAAGACGTATACAGGGTGTAGTCATATTTTAGGGGGTTAACTTTCTGTTACACCCTGTATTGTTTATGATAATTGATTAATACAAAATAATTAAATATAAGTAATAATTATAAGTAAACACATAAAAATAGTGTGGACCACTTTATAAAGCACACTATACAGGGTGTAACAGAAGGGAGTTGTCTTATTTTAGGGGGTTGTTAGGGAGACCATTCTGAGTAACTTTTACTATGAAACCGATTTGATCAGAGCAACTTTATTTTTCATTGCTCCTGGATACGTTTTGGTCCGGGCGGTCAGCTGATTTGTATAGAGAAGTAAAAATTAAGTTGCTCTGATCAAATCGGTTTCATAGTAAGTTGCTCAGAATGATGCCCCTAACAACCCCCTAAAATATGACTACACCCTTCTGTTACACCCTGTATAGTGTGCTTTATAAAGTGGTCCACACTATTTTTATGTGTTTACTTATAATTATTTGTATTGTATTATAGTAGATTGTTTACCAAGGGAGTAAAGAACTATTTTTAGGGCGAGAGTGTTTTTTGAATCCTGAGCGACCGAGGGATTCTAGAGTTGAGTCCCGAGTGTAACGAGGGACTCAAAAGTAGAATCCTGAGGGAGCGAGGGATTCAAAGTACATCACTCGAGCCAAAAATAGTTTTTACTCCTGAGGTGGACACTCTACTTTTCATCACCCTCTATGAGAAAAGTAGTAAGTAATCAATAAAATAACATACATGTACCTATACAACAGGGTGTAACAGAAAGGGGTGTACAAGCGGAAAGAGGGAATGATTCTGAACAACTTTCACTATGGGATCGACTTGATCAGAGCAACTTTATTTTTAACTCAGTACATTTCGGGCCTAGCGCTCAGCTGATCTGTATGGTGGAGTGAGTGAAAAATAAAGTTGCTCTGATCAAGTCGGTCCAATTGTGAAAGTTGTTCAAAATGATGTCCCTAACAACCTTCTTTGGGCTTGTACACCCCTTTCTGTTAGACATATATTTATTTACAAAATTGTCGTGATATATTGTGTGTAATGGTTTGTTGGAAGAAATCTCTTGTTATCTGTTATAAGTTTTCTGTATGTCATTCTTGTGTAGGACAATAAAGAAATTACGAATTACGAATATATCCTCCACATAGTTAAAGCTTGTTTAGTATTGGCTAAATCTTGAAAATTGGTTCAAAAAGCATTTTCAGATAACCACTAGTTTTTACATACCTAAATTCCTCGTGATTTTATTGGTAACAGATCTTGTATTTGTCATTCGCGTTAGTTGTTATTATCTGGAGTTAGACAGTCACTTTCACTCACATTCTTTACTCATATCCGCAAACGAAATTGAAATAATTACAGCATTCAGATTTGGCGCGCTTTGTTTACAAATTTTCCACAACTTTTTAAATTATTTGGTCCGTGTTTCGATATCAATTCTGTAAGGTTGTTTCTCTGTTGTCACCAATCGGTGTCAATCGATTCGGTCGATCGGATTATTTAATCTGTGTCGAGTACGCATTTTAGTACAAACTTTTTTTTTATTTAGAATCGATCTCTCTTTTAATTGGGTCTGTCAGCCTGAGTGGTAGTGAAACTGATTAGTGACAGCATTTTTTTTCCTTTGTACTGGCAACAAAATTAAAAAGTTACTTTTAGTCCCTAGGGACTAAATGACCTACTTTAGTCCCTGTTTGCCGGGACTAAAGTAGATCTTTTTGAATAGATGTGATGAAAACACTATTAAACACTACTAAGGCTGGATTTCACCAACAAAAAGTTATACGGGAATAACTAACCCGGGGATAACTTGTATGACAAATGACAGTTCAAAATGAGGTGATCTGATCTAGGTGTCACTCGTGTCTATGAAAAAGTAGTACTCTCGAGTAAAAATTACTCTTTCGTTCGTAAAATCCAAACTATCACCGATTCATATTTTAACTACAAGTACGTTTGTTCATATTTTATACAGACTAGTAATAAAATGCAATGCAATCCATGCCTTTAAGAGTGATGCGGTAAGTTTCTTATCTCAAGTTAAAGTTCAAGTAACTACACAAATTATGACAAGTTATTATATACAAATATTTTGTAGGCATGTTGTTAATCTATCAAGGTCTAATTTCTTTTACAACCAATCTCACAATTTAAACGAAAATGATACCAATAATGCTAAAGGCATATTTTCTATACATGAGTAGGAAGATATTCCCATAAAATGTTTACTTTATTTTGAAGTACGACGATATGACAGATGAGTTTTATGGTCCGACCGGTAGACCGATTGTAGTTGCTTGGATCAAATCTTCTTTGCTTTGATCAAGGCTTCATAGTTGAAAATATTTAATTATGTCCCTGACATGCCCTAAGATAAGATAACACCTTCCTATTGCACGCATTATGCCCTACGCACACTGGGACGGCATGGTAAGGGATTTTAAGTTTTTACCAATGGACATTCGAACGTAATACGCCACGGCATAATTTTAAACCATAGCAATTTATGTCTTATTTCCATAAGGATACGTTTGAATGTCCATTGGTAAAAACTTGCCATACCGTCCCGATTTGCGTAGGCCTTTAGTATTCTTCAATTTTAAATTCAAGTCTACTTTGACACAGGGAAATTGGTAGTTACGTACTTTAGGTGAAGGGCAAATAAAATCCTACATATTGTTTTAATCTCAAACTCAAAACCGCAAGAACCTAT
The DNA here is from genome assembly GCA_963457715.1 of Argyresthia albistria. Classification (NCBI taxonomy): domain Eukaryota; kingdom Metazoa; phylum Arthropoda; class Insecta; order Lepidoptera; family Argyresthiidae; genus Argyresthia; species Argyresthia albistria. The sequence continues at coordinate 3,961 of CAUOQF010000390.1, read as the reverse complement.
TATTGTAGTCTGTAAGGGTCGTTAGATACACAGTCGCGCCAAGTTTCTTGGCAACTGAGCGCCTTCTTGAGGGGGGTAGCGGCGCATGGGTACAAGAGAAGCACTCGCGGGAATAAGGTGAGAGGTACCAAGGAACCTAGCAAGGCCTATACTCAGTATGATCACAGATATTATAATATTATACTAATACAGAAAGACCACCTAGAACAAAATATAACACCGGTGTAAACTGAGATGCTACAGAAGCTTCTTTAGTTCGAGGCCATTATCGCTTGGTGCAGCACCATCGAAAAATTGCAAATACCACGAGATGGCGCTAAGATATATAGGTTTAGTCTAAGGTTAGCGCCACCTACTGAAACCAACTCACGCCATCTCTTTTTTACGAAGGATTACTAATTATAATTTGTATGGGATGAGACGGCTCAGGATCGGATAGAGTGGAAGAGGGGGAGAGAGGCCTTTGCCCAGCAGTGGGACACGGTGGGCTCGTAATAATAATAATGGGACGAGCACCCTGTGGTATGATACAAAACACAGCTGTTGGTATCGCAAAATAATTTATTAAGTGTATAAGCGTGGGGTGCGCGTGTGTTAGTGTGCGGGAGTGTGCGGGAGTGCGCGGGAGTACCGCAGGCCGAGCTCGTCTGCGACCGCCTCCACGGCGTCGAGGCAGCGGTCCAGCTGCTCGCGGGAGTGCGCCGCCGACAGGCAGAATCTGGAAGCACAGGTGCTACACTTTACAATGTGGAAGCGGCGATTCGTTTAACAGTACATTTCTGACCCAGTAAAAATCAATGCCCTGTCACGTTACACAATTTGAGTTGGACGATTTAGGATTAGGACATTTATTTCTCAAAAAGAATACAACACTTACTTACTTACGGATTCATCTCGATTGTATATACAGAATGATATCTAGTCGAGTGAAGATGGGGTAAAAATTCTAATTTGTGTCCGCTTAAATGACGATGACGTTCGGTAAAACGGCGGTTCAGAAATAGGCTTCGGTGAAGCGCTGGGTTTCGGTGCAGGTTCGCAGCATCCCGAACACGGGGGGGGGGGGGGGGGGGATTTGTCGCGGAGAGTACGAGACAGGGACACGTAAAGCGTGCGCTCGGTCCTTCACTCTCTCGCGGCACGACCTGGCCTGCATCTTGCTCGTTCGCTGCTCGCATCTTGCTTGCTTGCTGCTTGCTTCTTGCTCGCTCGCTGCTCGTACCTGATCCGCGCCTGGTGCAGCGGCGTGGCGGGGAAGCCGACGCCGACGGTGGCGACCCCTCGCGCCAGCAGTCGCTCCACTGTCGCCTGCATCTTGCTGAACGTGTAGGTCAGCATGGGCACCACGGGCGAGTCCGCGTGACCGAACACCACCACGCCCATCTCGCGCAGTCTGGCCACAGACAGACATACAGATGAAGTGAGACTGTTGAAGAACGCGCTTGCAAGGGGATGAGACAACGCGACAATGTGATCTTGGCAAGGTCGCCATGAGATAACGTGGGATCCTAGGACGATAGGTGGCTCAGGAGTCAACAGCATAACGATGTAATTTCGTATATTTCGTTTAGGTGAGAACACGCCTTGTTCGCCGTTGTGCAACAACGTTGTTTTTGCGAGTGAAGGGGTTAACGGTAGTTTATGAAACTGTTGCATAATAATTTTAGCATTAAAAAATCCCCGCATAAAACCAGTCTTCCAGATTCATCACCAGGTCTCATCATTAGGTGAAATCAAAAGGTCTCATCACGACGAATCTAATGAGTCTAAACTAGATGGGTTTACTAGTAAGCATCCCAGGGTTCCATCTCCCACCTTCGAACTCCATCATCAGACCAGCTTGATGGTATTATAACAAACCAGCTTCAAGAAATCTACTTTCGAGTTAAAAAACATTCAAATCGGTTCACCCGTTTACGCTCCACGTGCTGAGAGACACATACACACAGTGACTCACGCGTCACTCATAACACCCCTTTTGCCTTTGTCGGGCGGGGGTTAATAAGGGGTATTAAAACACGAGTGGGTGTTTAAAAACCGGGCTGATTTGTATAGAGAAGTGAAAATTAAAGTTGCTCAGCCCCCTTATTCGCTAACTCAATGATGATCCGTAAAAATTAAGAAGCTATTGGTGTCGTTCAATTATCGTGTAACCAAAGGATATCAAAATAAGTCGGTTAAATGATGAAATCGGTTTTACAGTGAAACTTGCTCAGAGTGATGCCCGTAGCAGCCCCCTAAAATATGACTACACCTTTCTGGTATACCCTGTATTAATAGCGGTCGAGCTATAGTGTTACCTCCTCCGGAAGTGGTGCGTGTTCTCCCGGAGCTTGCGCACGCGCAGCGCGCCCGGGCCGGCGCAGATGTCGCGCATGGCAGCCAGCGTCTGCTGCGCGACCGGCGGCGACATGGCGTGCGCGTAGCTGTGAGCGTGCCCGTGCGTGCGCACCCACGACACTAGTGCGCGCGACCCTGCCAGAGGGGGGGGGGTTATTCGATAAATACAAAATATGTTACCTTCATTACTCCATACCCGCAGCGATGGGCTTGCCCCCTGTCACGCAAAATGGAGTATTGAATCACTGGCTGAAATTGGGCACAGTTGTGCCTCTGCCACCCCGTATGGGAAAAGGCTTGACGCTATGTTATGTTATAGAAATGTTGGTGATAACATCCTGCCTACAACTTTCCTTTACGCAAGACAAACTATTTGACAAATTCTAATCACAATTTACTGAATGGCAACTGGGAAATATTGTAAAAATTGCGAATTGAAACATCAGGGTCTCTGGGAGATTAAGCTACGAATATTTTGAGCCTTTTGAGAAAAAGGACGGATATAGTAACCTCAAATATGGTAACTCAAAACAAAAGCAGTAAAATGCAGCTTTTAAATTGAAGTCAAACAATTTATATAGCAAGGGCAATCGAAATGGTGGTGTTCTCCTTAATCCGAATTTGATTAATAAGATAAGATAAGATAAAGTTTATTTTGTACTTTCCACTAGTTCTAACTTAAAGATTACAGTGAAATTGTTGTACATGGTGTCATCAATATAATTACGACTTCAAACCCCTAAACTAGGTAATGAACCTGTATCTTAGGGATTTTGGGTCGTCCGGTTGTCAGAATACGTGTCTTCTGATTGATGGATCTCCTTCCATATCTATTGAGATCCTTTTGACTTGGTGATATTGTCGGACCATCGGGCAGGCATTTTATATCTACATATTGAACAAAACGATCTGTACTAATAAAAAATTGGCCAAGTGCGAGTCGGACTCGCACACGAAGGCTTCCGCGCCATCGTCGTCTGTGCCTAGAACGGCAATCCCGTCAATCTCGTCATCAATCGTCTCTTGCTATTAAAAAATGTCAGGCTCTATTGTATTGAAATTGACTTAATACCTACTATTTAATTCTAAACGTCCTTTTTTCGTGTATTTCAGTATTTATTGTTGCGGCATTAGAAATACAAATTCTGTAAAACATTTCAACTCTCTAGCTATTACGGTTCGTGCTGTATGACCCGATGACGGACAGACGGACAGCGGAGCCTTAGTAATAGGATCCCGTTTGGCACCCTTCGGGTACGGAGCCCTAAAATCCCACCTGCAATATACCCGCCGGCCGCGCCGAAGCTCTTCGTGAACGTCCCCATGAGCACGTCCACCTCTCTCGGATCGACTCCGTAGTAGTCGGTGACGCCGCGGCCGCGCGGGCCCAGCGCGCCCACACTGTGGGCCTCGTCCAAGTACACGTACAGATTGTACTTGCGCCGCAGCGCCAGGATCGCCGGCAGCGGGACTATTGAGCCCTCCATGCTGTAGACGCCTTCTACACCTGGGGAATAAGTCCATGTAGCCCATTAATGTCAAGGGCCGAGTAAGAATGAGCAATACTCTGCTACGGTGGCTCATGCGGGCCGGTGGAGGGGTTTTACGACTACTACATACC
>CAUOQF010000389.1:0-28886 GCA_963457715.1 Argyresthia albistria | reverse complement strand
GTGTAGCACCGTACACGTGTTAGAAGTAAAACTTCTGTAGCTAGATCATTAAGTGGTACCTATACTATACACCTATACCTACCTATACTAAAAGAGATTTAAATTTCCAATTTTGAGATCCAATCTCTGCTTCAAGTTACTTTTATGTTTCAGACGTCCGATTATTTGAAATTATTTTATACTTGTACTTACTTTTAATACGTCATGTCATTTATTTCCCACCATTCCTTATCTACAATTTGTCGCGCTCGTGGTGATATACTTAACTCATTCAATAGTGTCACTACTATTTGCATCTCGCTCAGATTATATACCATCTGACGTCACGTCTTTAAGCCGTCTCGCTCAAATGTATGCATTGCTTTGCTTGTCTCTGTGCCCAGTCCCTTTATTTAATTGATCGAGTACGTATTTTCAACTATTCCAAGTTAATGTGTACCTGCGGGGCTACCATAAGGCTTGCCACTCACCTCAGTCGCGCAGATAAATGACAAAGAAGATGGCTAAATCAATATATGGACGACTGCCCCAGACATGTACAAAGACTTCTCAACAGCCAATAGCATTTAAATATTCATTCATAAATTTAATTTACTGCGTCTGTATTTAGTTTGTAGAACTTGAAGAAAAAAAAAATTAAATATAGGTAAATAAGAGTTGTTACCCAATACTCCGTGATTCTAATATGATTCCGTGACCTTTGCCGTCGCTAGAAATAAGCACCATTTTGCAATAACATGCAACATAACGCCATCTTGCCACTCCTCTGGAAACCTCCTGTTTTCAACAGTTTTGCTAGTTGGCAATTATGTTGCATGTTATTTTTAACGATGGCAAAAGTCACTAATCAATGGCGGAATCATAGAGTATGAAGTGACAACTCTTAATTATTTAATCATTTCCTTCAAGTTCTACAAACTAACTAAAGACGCAGTAATTTATGAGAGAATATTTAAATGCTATTAATTGGCTGTTGAGAAGTCTTTGTACATGTCTGGGGCAGTCATTTTGCCAAATTGCCAACTCCTTTCGCGTCTCAATGATGTTTCTCCATAAAATAGCGCGCATTCATTATGATATGACATTAAATTGTGACAAAATGCGTGGCTGGGGTGACTGGCGTGCCTTATGCTACCCCCGCTAACCTATACATACCTACTTTGCTAGGATTTTTTAGGGTTACTTCATCGCGAAGCGATGACGTAACTCTTATTTAATTTTATTTTTGACATTTCCTTAGTCCGCCATACGACATACCTCGATTTTTATATTTTACTTCAACATTATTGACTGGCATGAAGCATTAACTTTAAAATTACAAAAGCTTATTAAAATCAAAATCGTATAATTTCAACAGTTATAACAACAATTCAACTTTAAAATATGTATTACAAAAATTACATACAAACAAATAAGCGAAACAATAAGCCATTAAACTTATGGCTCTGTAAACTGTAGACCTCGCTTTGGCCGTTTACTACAGATAAACATTAAATAGGTAGGTATAACACGTACTTAGTAGCTAAACTGCTAATTTGTGACTTGAACTGCACTATATAATAAAAAGTGGCTTTAGAACAGTTCTAGGTACCTACTTATTGTTTTCAAGAAGTCTTAATGCAGCCATCCATCACATCGGAATTTGCTTGAAAACTAAATATCACATTTGGATGATTCTAAGTGACTTTATGCGATTACTAGCTGCCCGTTGCGCGACTACGCAGCGCGTTTTAGGTACCTATTCCATAGATACCGGCCACAAAACGATTCGTTCATCATTTTAGAAATCCATATCGACCCGTATGTGACATTGATGAAACTCTTTTCTTACAAACTGTATGGATCGCATCGCACAGCTGTCAAACATAAGTTCCGGTTCCAACAAAGAGGTTGAACGAAGTAGTTTTTGGTCACGTCACTGGTTTTGGCCATACCGGAAATCAAGAACTCGTGGAAGAATGCTTAAAATAATTTTTATTTGTTAACGTTTCATCAGGTTTTTCTCTCACTTATTAACATTCTTTATTGTACGAATGTATTATTATCTTATCTGATTAGTTAAAAACCGTATTGAAAATAGTTGCGGTTTTAAAAGTCTTCAGCCGACCCTGACGTCACCGATTCCAATTTCCGTTACATTTCTTAGCCACTCGTGATAGCACCCGGCTAGTAGCAATTGAAAAGCAAATATATGAATAACCCACAGTTGAGAGGTTAAATAAATTTTACCCCCGTGCCCCAAGAAGTTTTACTTCAAAAATAAATCTATAACTGTCTCCCTGAAAATCTGGAGGAAAAGACATAGGCCTCGTTCAGAATGGGGGGCTTGCTCGATGGCTAAGGCGAATGCGAAATAAAGAACATGAGACCGCGGCTTGCGTACATCCATACTGAAGACGGCGCCTTAGGCAAAAACAGCCTTTAGCAAAACACAAATCGCTCGGAATGACAAGTATTATTGCTGTATGTTTTTTCACTAGCTTGTTTATCACGAGTGTCAGCGTGACTTTGCTTTCCCATAAACGTTATTTTATTAATTTGCTGAAAAAATATTAACCTCTAACCTTTCTTGCTCTCTATCACCAGATGTCAGCCACTTCATATACTTTCCGCTGAACAACCTCCCGAATCAGGTTGAACTGATCAACCTGAAGACTGTTAACTGGAGTCAACTCGTGGAACTCAACTTGGCTAGGAATCGAATCACGTAAGTTGAACATTTATGTTAGTTCGGCGAAGTCCGTCTGGCGGGGAAGTCCGTCCAGCAAGAAAAACAACGGTTTCTGAAGGAACTACAAAGATCGACGTACAATCTAGGAACTGTTAGGCCTGTTCTAGTTCTAATAAACTGACACAGATAGCGGTGTTATTATCACAAACAGAATTATGCTTGTCTATGCTTGTCAACTGCGCGAATTATGTTTGTCTCTGAACGGAATATGCGAATGAGAAGCTGAGAGATGTCAATAGGCTTGTGGCCTGTCAAGTTAAAATAGATACTTTTTATGAACTGTCGAAACGGAACTATTGTTCCTGATTTCTATGAAATAACAACAGAATGACGTCATGTACAAGTGCCATCAAATGCTGTCTTTTTTTGCACAGAATTGACTTTATAAAATATATCTGCTAGAAATATAGAATTCTGAGAATGTCAAGCCATTTTGTACATAATGCTTCAACTTAAGACTCGTTCCTAGATTTATTGGATTACCTTGGCCACAAGCCTATTAAGGTGGGGTAAGAAAGAGAGGGGTTACATTTTATTGAGATCGAGCGAGGGATTTCAAGCCCGTAATACAGAGTAAAACGCAATTGCGTTAAACCCCATATTAAATTCTATGATCTAGTCATCACTATGAAAAACCGTTGTTGCAACAAAAGGGTAGTTCACTCATGTACGTATATTTTTCAGAACACTAGAAGGCTTTGAGTTGTCCCGTAATGCGCCTAAACTGAGGGTGCTTGACCTCTCACACAACTACATCGACAATGTGAAGGTAATTAATTAATGAATTGTTATTTATTCCTGCTATAAGTTTTAAGAGGCCTCACAGCCTGTAAACATCTTGTTAATTTACATTCTTACTAAGAGTAAATAAAGATCTTTGGAAAGTAAAATTAATTAGCGAATTAGAATGTTGTCAAATGCTTGACGACCTATGAATGTGGCGCAGCGGTTGTGGTTCTGACCACCACGGGAGCGGTTACGGGTTCGATTCCCGGCTGGGGATAAAAAAAATACAAAAACGGTCTTGTATTTTGACATGTTGTGATGTCGCTGTTTCTGGTTTCCACGACACGGGTATGCAGTTTAGTTAAGCCACAGAAGAGATAATAGTACTACGTACAGAACGGCCACTCCCTTCCCCGCGCTCATTCAGATACCGCACCCCACCCCTGGCGCCGGAGCGCGAACCACACGCTCTTTGTATAGGCGCCGAACGCACACATTCACAAACGAACGAGTTTACGCACCCAGTTGCACGTGTACAAACATCATTTGGCTATGTAGTATTAACAGGTGATTATTTTACGAGCGTTCTATGGAGTGTCCGAGGTGTGCTTTCAATAGGTAGTCAAAGCGCTATGCGAGTCAATTTCAATATAGCGCCTGTCATTTTTTGGACAGCAAAATTACGGGATGAAGATTGAAGATATTGAACTCTCAGGCACTTGTTTCCTGTACGACGCGACGTTGCGGAAGCCTTCATGCGAGAGTCCGACTCGCACTTGACCAATTTTTCTATTTCCCAGGTTCTGCTTCAATGTCGCTCATTGGCTCTGCGCTCTCTGAAGCTAGAGGGCAACCCTATCTGCGGACAGTACATTGAATCCGACCGATATGTGCAGGTGGCTAAGATGGTGTTTCCCACGCTCACGCATTTGGTAAGTTTTAACTCGATTTGGTAGTGGGCAGGACGTTTTGGGATCGTATTGCATAATTTTAAATGTCATGATATTCATTATCCTCAGCCCACATTGACCCACTGCTGGGCATAGGCCTCTTCTCTATAGCGCCAATCTTCCCGGTCCTGTGCCAGTCGTACCCAGTGGGATCCCGACGACTTGACAATATCGTCGGAGCCGGGCCGGTGGTCTGCCCACTGGCTTTGTCGCTCCCCGTGGCCACCACTCCGTGACTGCTTTGGTCCACCGTCCGTCGTCCCGTCTAGCCAAGTGTCCCGCCCATCTCCACCTCAATCTCGTTATCCGTTCGCCTACATCTGTGACCTTTGTTTTCCTTCGAATTCATAATGTCATAATATTGTTTGGCATCAATCCTTTGGCCGAAATATTTGTAAACCCTTATAATCATTTAGCATAAAAATGATTACGCATAAATTGAAAAGGAATAAACATATGAAGCATTTATATATGACAGCATAACAATCGTTTAATTCTTATCACTTTCTGATAAATAGTATAAATCATTATTAGCCAAAAACATAATAATAATATGCCAAACATCTATTATGCGAAACAAAAGTAGTCTCACTGAAAATATACCAAAGCATGTTATGCCAACCAAAACAGTATTTTAATGAGAAAGTACTCTTGTTATTAGAAAGTGCCAGTTATGACAAATTCATTATGCGAATAAAAATCAGGACAAGCAAAGTTGTGCGAAGACAAGGGATACCGGGCAGGAAACGTGGCGAGGTGATGACAGGTGGAGTAGATCCCTGACTGAGTGGTGGCCGAAAGAGGGGAAGAGAAGCGTGGGTCGACCGGCAGCCAGATGGGTCCACCTTCTTGCACATATTGCGGGGAAGACCTGGATTCGATTGGCGGACCGGACAAGTTGGCACAAAAGCTATCACAGATCACGGTCTGCGATCATTAGCTGTGCTGGTCACCCTTTCAACAATTACAGATTATTACTTTATGTGTCAGATATGTACTGTAAATTAAGTATTTGTTGAATAAACGATTTTTCAATATCAATTTCAATCTCAGAAGGGAGGAGGCTTATACCACAGATACTATAATATTATACTAACCTAGAACAAAATATGATACCGGCGTAAACTGAGATGCTACGGAAGCTTCTTTAGTTCGAGGCCATTATTGCTTAGTGCAGCACCATCGAAAAATTGCAAATACCACGAGATGGCTCTAAGATGTATAGGAAATTATTCGAAGATCAGCGCCACCTAGAAGTATGTTAACTGAAACCATGGCGTTTAAAGTACAAATCTTACTCCTCACGCCATCTCTTTTTTACGAAGGGTTACTAATTCTAATTTGTACGGGATGAGCACCCTGTGCTAAGCTTTGTAAATGTCCGGCTACACGCTCAATCTTGAGTCAATTCCAATTTGCGCAAGTAACAATAAAGATTAATTTTCTTACTATTTCCGTACAGGACGGCCTACCGCTCCACCGCAAGGACGAACTGCCACCGTGTAAACGCAACTTCGCCCCCGTCAGTTTCCACCCCACAGCCCCTCGGGACTTAGTAGACAAGTTTCTGTCCACCTACTTCCCTCTGCTGGAGCAGCCCGAAGTCGACAGGATGCTGATCGAAGATATGTACGACGAAGACGCGATGTGGACGTTGACGTACCGGTTTAAGATGCGTGAGTATTTGTTTTGCTAATAGGACAATCAGTGGCATGATTCTCGCGCATTCGATGTACGATATCTAGGAGTATGATTCTCGCGCATTCGATATACGGATATCGAGACCTATATTGAATTATTGACAGATTCCCATTCACTCGATATACGATATCTACACCTATATCGAGTGATTTTGTATGTGATTCTGTCAATATAGGTCTCGATATCCGTAGATCGACGGCGCGAGAATCGACCCACTGATCTACACCTATATCGAGTGATTTTGTATGGGAATCTGTCAATATAGGTCTCGATATCGGTTTATCGAAGGCGCGAGAATCATGCCACGGAGCCTCGATCACGAACGAATTCGAGACCGTAAAACGTTTTCGAGAACGCAGGAAATTATATTTTATGTCATAAAGAATGAATTACTGACATTTGGCTTTTCGATAGTTTTCTTATCGAATCTTTGTTCATGATTGGATTACATGGCATAACTCTCGCGCATTCGATATACGATATCTACACCTATATCGAGTGATTTTGTAGGGGAATCTGTCAATATAGGTCTCGATATCCGTATATCGAAGGCGCGAGAATCGACCCTACAGTTCAGTAGCCTTATCACGACCGACTTTTAGCCAGTGTTCCAGTACTCCATTTTGCATGACAGGGGGCTAGCCCATCGCCGCAGCTATTGGAGGTAATGAAGGTTTCGTCACGATGTTTTCCATCCATGTGTTATTTAATTAATAAAAAAATGATTCCATTTAATTTGATACCCAACATGGGCCCTGTTCATAGGTTTTTAGGGTTCCGTACCCGAAGGGTGCCAAACGGGACCCTATTACTGAGACTTCGCTGTCTGTCCGTCCGTCTGTCTGTCACCAGGCTGTATCTCATGAACCGTGGTAGCTAGACAGATGAAATTTTCACAGATGATGTATTTCTGTTGCCGCTATAACAACAAAATATACTAAAAATCAAAAGAAATTTAATATTAAGGGGGGCTCCCATACAACAAACGTGATATTTTTTGCTCATTTTTGCTCGATATTGATAATGGTAGCAGATAGACGCCTAAAATTTACAGAATATATTGAGTATATTATTTACTTAAAAAATAAATAATTAAATTAATATTTAGGGGGGGGCTCCCATACAATTTACTTTTTTGCGGTTTTTTATAAATATTGGTACGAAACCCTACGTGCGCGAGTCCGACTCGCACTTGGCCGGTTATTTAACCAATGCCTTGATGCCCTCTAAGGGCGCCATATACAACGTGTAAATGAATTAACGCAAAATGAGAAACTACTTTGTTAGGGACATCATTCTGAGCAACTTTCATTATGAAACCGATTTGATCAGAGCAACTTTATTTTTCACTTCATTACATAGGTACAGTATACATATTGGCTTGAGTGGGTCAGATGATTTGTATGAAGAAGTGAAAAATGAAGTTGCTCTGATCAAATCGGTTTCATAGTGAAAGTTGCTCAGAAAGTAGTTTCTCATTTTGCGGTAATTCATTTGCACCTTGTAGAATTGAGCGTGACAAACATGCAGACAATCATTTCATTTCATTAATTTTATACTTTATTGCACAGAACATAAAAGACACGTAACATTTACAAAAAGGTATGTACAAAGGCGAGCTTATCTCTAAAAAGAAATTTCTTCCAGCAAACCTAAGCATTACAGGAAAAAACAGATACAGAGAGGGAAGTCAGTGCACAATAAATGACTAAATAAATATATTTCAAACATAATATAATAAAATAAGTATACCAAAAATACTAAATAAATACACAATATGCAAATAAATACACCTAACTACATAAATACGTACATACAATAACGGTAACGTAATCAATTGTTTTCCCGACAGGTTGCCTCCCAATGTACCGTCGCTTCCGCGATCTGTTCACGCGCAGCCGCTGCATCGAAGAAGACAATCTGGCGTGTGTTGAAGGCGCTGCGCACATCGCCAGCCACCTCAGCCGCTGGCCCATGCTTAGGCACGACCCGTTCACCTTTACTGTGGACGTGCTGCATCATACTGTGAGTTGACACACATTGATGTTAGAGGGTGGCATGACGGTAGCGTGCGAGGCGTTCTATGGTACTGCCAGTATTTTTATTGGCACCAGTGGTGGTCATAACGGCTAATTTTTGATAACAGGCTACATGGAATATGCTATTTTTTTGTAGCCTGCTTATTTACACGCTACGTTATCGAAACGAACGCATCGATCGATCGTTGAATCACTCAACGTCCAGCGCGGTCGCGAGTGACCGGTCGACTGATCACGCTGCGCTGTGCTTTTTATAACGTAATGCTACAAAAAGTCCGCTGGCGCTAGCAGCGCAGTGCGCTGTGCTTTTTTTAACGTAATGCTACAAAAAGTCCGCTGGCGCTAGCAGCGCAGCGCGTACAGCGTCGGTCCGTTTCGTTATGATAACGTAGCTCTATCTGATTCGATTAATAGCACACGCTTTTCGTTACAAGTGAATAACGTGCTGCTTTAAACGGCTTTACGTTATATTAACCACCACTAATTGGCACTACCATGAAACGACAAAATGCGTACGTCAAATTAGTTTCCTCTCTCCGCGCGCAGTGTGGGATGGGAGTGGACGCATTCTACAGCTTTCACTGACATGAAGAAACCAATTTATGGAAATGGTGATGTCGTAGCCATTTTGTCAAATTTTGCCATATGATATGATTTCTGGCCGGTTTTAAGGAAAACATGTATTTTTATTCAGCACTACGTGAGGTTTTTTGCGTTTTACATGTCAAACTAACACGAAGACTATTCGGGGGCTTCGCTGCGCTCACCCCTATCGCGTGGTTCCTCCTCTAAACATCACCTGACGATATAGTTTTATTCATCTACTTAAATATTTATTTAATTCTTTACTCACCAGGAAAACGACACAATATGTCGCATAGGCGGCATCCTCAACGTCACATCTAACTCTCTAGCGGAAGACGAGCATATGCTGTACTTCACACGGACACTGACGCTGCACACGAAAAATGGGACCGAGTATAAGATCAAGAACGAACTGGTGAACTGGGACTTTGTGACAGAAGAGTGCGCCAGGACTGCCTTCAAGATGACTCAGGTTCGTAACTTTGAATAGAATACTGATGCTAATGATTCTCTGACTAGGTAGCCTACTTATTGAAAGCTGAAATATATTACTTTAGTATCGCCGCACCAATATTGAACTAGTGATGGCTTCAAGGTATAATATGTATTGACGATCGGTGCATCTGCAATCTTGTATACTCGTAGGAAAAGGCTGTAATGAGTATGTACAGTAGGTACATAATGTAGAATTAACTTATAGTGTAACAGTAACAATGGGGAAATAAAAACAAACGTAGACAAAATATTATATTCAGGTAAGATATGTAGATAACATAAAATGGTTTCACTGGTTTTGATACATTCAGAAATCTAATTGGGAAAGGGAACATAAAAATAGAACGGTAGCCAAAGTTTTAATGTTGTCTTAATTGCTGCTTGTACAATATAAATTGGAGGCATCTTGGCACTGACATTTCCAATGGCTACTCTAGTTTTAAAATACATTCTTACATCCTAAGACAGTTGGAGCACTTTGATCCTTAATGTAGCATCACCTCAATGCCTCTCACACGGTGTCCATAGATTCTTCATTAATAGCCTCAGTTTCCATTTCCATATCTTTGTCATCTGCGCCCGAGGCATACTTGATTCGCAGCTTCTCATAATGCAGTTGTTCTTTCGAAGAAACGGACGGCTTGCACTTGCTTAACGCCTCCCGGAAATTGGCGAAAGTCACGAAGATATCGCCCTCCAGGGTTCCGTTAGCAATGTGGTGCGTCAAAGCGTTGGTTGCTGCAGCTCTGACTAGCCCAGCTAGATCGGCGCCGGTGTATCCCTCCGAAAGTCCAGCGACGACTTGCAAGTCAACATCAGGCGCTAGTTGCGGCTGTGTGCCTGATTTCGTTAGCTTCTGCAGTATATCGAACCTGTCTTCCCTTGCTGGCATGCCGACGTACATAACCCGATCCAGACGTCCTGGTCGCAATACTGCTGGGTCGATAATATCGGGGCGGTTCGAAGCGGCGAGTATGAAGACGCCTTCGCGCGACTCTATGCCGTCCATTTCGGTCAGGAGTTGGTTGACCACCCTCGTGGCGCCATTGCTGTCGTTTTGAGTACGCCTGGGGCATAGAGCGTCAAACTCGTCGAAGAAGATGACGCATGGTGCGGAGTTGCGGGCGCGACGGAAGCATGTGCGCACGGCGCGTTCGCTTTCACCTACATACATGTTCAGCAGTTCTGGCCCTTTGACCGAGATGAAGTTGACACCGGCTTCGTTGGCGACTGCCTTGGCAAGTAATGTCTTACCGCAACCAGGTGGGCCACATAGCAATACGCCACTTGGACATGCCAGTCCAAGCTTCTTGAGCTGTTCTGGGTATTTCACAGGAGCCAACACAGCCAGCTGGAGGTCCTTTCTCACTTGATTCAAAGACCCAACATCATCCCATGTGACATCAGGCACAGTGACAATACCTTCTCTCACAGCGCAAGGTTTAGTTGTCTTTAGAGCTTCCACAAAGTCTTCTTGATTGATTGTCAGCCCTGAGAGTTGATCTGCTGTATAAGGCTTAGTATCTTCAAGGAGGTTAAGAACATCTTCATTTGGGTCAACTGGGCCGGCTGGCACCACTGGCACTTCTATGGTAGTGGTGACGGGTGCTTCTCCATCGTTAGAAGGTTCTGCTGGAGGTTGTTCTGTTGTGTCTGCAGCCTCAGTGTCTGCTGATACGACCTCAGGGTTATCACCTGTCTCCTTAGCTACTGCTTCATTCTCAACCTCTTTATCACCGTTTGTAATAGTTGGCACTTCATCATTCTTGGGTTTCTCTGGCTCCTTCTCAACCACTTGTACTTTTTCAGATGCTCTAATTTGTTTGAAAGCTCTCTTCACAGCATAAGTGCTTGCTTTGTTGACAAGTCCTTGTAAATCAGCACCAACATAACCTGGAGTTATTTGAGCTAGGATGTTCATGTCAATATCTTCATCAAGGATCATGTGTTTACACAGAATGGACAGAATTTCTTTTCTAGCTTTCAGTGACGGTATTCCTAATGTAATCTCTTGTTCAAGGCGGCCAGCGCGTCTTAAGGCAGGGTCTAAGGCATCTGGGTTATTTGTTGCAGACAAAACCAAAACATTACTGTTGCTTCCAGTCAAAGAGTCTAAGCTAGCAAGTAATTGAGCTACCATCCTCTTTTCCATATCTTTTTGAGCATGTATTCTATTTCCGCACACAGCATCAATTTCATCAATAAACAGTATACTTGGAGCCACAGATGCAGCTCGTTCAAACAGTTCTCTGATTCTCTCTTCAGATTCTCCAGACATTCCTCCAACAAGCTCTGTTCCCGACACAGCTATGAGTGGCAACTGTAGCTTGCCAGCAATTGCATGCGCAATCAAAGTCTTACCTGTCCCTGGAGGCCCATGCAACAACGCACCCCGTGGAGACTTTATCCCTAACCTATTGTACACCTCCGGGTGCTTCATATGAAGAATCAAGTCACAGATCTGTGATAAAATCTCAGATATCCCACCAATATCATCAAATGTAACAGTGACCTGTTTGGTGGCCATACCTTCAATTTTTTTCTTTGCAACAGAACCTTTTGAGGAGTCTGTCTTACGTTTCTTGTCGTTCGCCGTCCTTGGTCGAGGTATGGCCTCTATAGTGGTGCTGTTAGCAAACTTATCAGGAATATGTGGGGTTATGGTGATTTGGTCGCTGATTTTTGGTAGTTTCGGCGCCGCGCCACCGTCGTCGTCGCTACTAAGGATGTCTATGGGCTCCTCAGGCTTATCATTAGGACGGCGAGAGGACGCTGGACGTTTTTTGTCCTGCATTTTGTACATTTGGAGCAGATGGTCGTTGATAATGCTACCAGTCATTTCCATGTCGGATTCTTCCTCCGATCCTTCTGATGTAGAGGCACCATCGAGCCCGTAGCTCTGCAGGACGACTTTATACGCTGTCTCCACCACTTGGCAGAAAGCACTATCGCTCCTGTTATTGTATTCGCGATACCGCTCCTTCAATGAGCGCGCCATTTGGCTCACATCGACGAACGTCTTGTCCACATTCTCTGCGAGGTAGTTTTTCACTCGCGAAACTATCACGGGATCGCTGACCTTTTGCCTCGATTGGTGTTTCTTCATTTTATGGTGAAACTGGACTTAGTTTCGACGAAATAAGCTGTAGAATTTCTGTTTTTACGTTCTTGACCGCAAACGCGACGTTTTTTCGTTCGACTTGTTTGACAGCGGCGTCGGCGAATCGATGAAATTGTTGCCATATGAAAAATATATTTTAAAAATTGTCTATGGCTTAGTACCTATCTGGTTTGGTTGGTTGGTTGACTTGGTTGGGTTGAATATGTCTGCCTTGCTTGCCTGATGCTTCTCTGGCCTGCTGGCGAAAGGACGGAGTGGAAAGAAAAGAAGTTTGGGTATGTATGGTTATGGTCCGAAGGGGTCCATTTGGTTCATCTTTTTATATTCAAAATCGATGCGATCGACGAGGCTATTCATCAACTCATCACAACACAATCACATCACCTTCACACACACATTCACACATCGCAAACCTTCCCTGTTATTAATTGTCTAGGCAGCTAGCTGTGTCCAATAAATAATTATAAATACAGGGTGACATTTAATTAGCTGACCATATTTTGGGTAGGTACCTAATGTACTGGGGGACGAAAATTTTTTTTCGTTTGCGACTAGTACTATATGTTTCTTTCTTGTCTTGGGGAAAGTTATATAATGATGGGTACGATCATTCCCCAAAATATGGTCAGCTAAGTAAGCCACGGTGTATTAACCTACTTATTTCCCTTTTCAGGTCAAATCTAAAAAACTAAGTCTAAAGGTCTCCATAGGGTTTGACGCTGATGATGAGAACCTGAAGGAAGACCTTTTAAGCATCTTCGTCAAGCTCACAGATTCGGACAAGACGCAAGCTTACAGGTATGTAAACTTGTGCTTAGAATCGGATGTTCTGGTTCTTTCTCAAAACAACCACTAAATTATTTACCAAATCGGAATTTGCCCTTCTAATTTCCGAAAATCAACGGTTATATAATATTGTAGGAAAGTGAGAGCTATGCGCTGTATATTGCTCCGTCCCATAGTTTACGCCATAAACAAGCTAAACATTGCTACTATAAAACCGTCCAATGGTCCTATGAAGGTCAATCATAAGGTCAAACTACAAGCATAGCGCGGTGACTTGCCCGGACGCCTAATATCAAAAATTATGCAACCGCCGCTTGTTGCAATACTGAAGATTAGGCAAACTCCTATCCTATCCGGGTGACTACAAAAAGCCAAAATATACAAGGTCATTGTCCAGGTCAAGGTCAAAATTCATGTCAAGTTTTTTTGTGGTACCTATTATTATACCTTTCTAATGACACTGGTGGCGCTATTGAAGCTCATTAATAAATATAATTGGTGTTTTCAGGTGCTTAGAGCAGACGAGTTGGGATCTGAAGTCAGCCGTGGAGTATTTCATGAGGCTGGTCAAAATAGAGTGTGGTAAATGGATGTAATGATACTTATGATATGTAATTAATTACCATTAACCCACTTCATAAGTAGATCTTAACTTTCTATGAATAAATTAAGGTAAAGCTATCTGTCACCAAGAGAACCCTGTGCATGTATTTCGAAAATATAGAAATTAATAACGAGCCTGTTGATTTATTGATTGTTTCAATGTCGGAGGCGGGGCGGTACCGTTTTACAGACGGCGCCACTGTTGAGCAAGGATTAAGAGAGGGCAGTAATGGGAATTATGGGTATACCTTGCGCGGGATAACATGGCAATAGCGGCATAGATTAGAATGCATATAGCGGTCTTACTTAGTAAGTTTATATACTCTTTGCGGTCATTGACCGTAGTAAGTTTATGTTTATATACTCTTTGATTGACCGGCGCCCCGCAGCGGCAAACGTCAAATCGCATACATTTTCTTAGCGGTTCAATGACCGCTATTGCCATGTTATCCCGCGCAAGGTATAGCAATCATGAAAAATCGTTCAAGTTTGCGTTCCTTCCTTCCCACAGAAAGGGTTCCATCCATACCATAGTACAAGAAATTGGACAAAAAGTAAACACTGTTTAGGCCCCCGTTATTTGATAGAATTTAGTGTGGTTGATCGATCGTTGTTGTAGCGACATTTGGAATACATACTCTGTGAACATTAACTCTAAAATCTCTTGTACCTCACTCGGTTCTTCAGGTAGAACGCATTGACGGACGGACTGACAGGGAGCCTTAGCAATAGGGTGCCGTTTGAATGGGGTTGTTAGTTCGTTTTGTATCGTGGTACCTTGCGCAAAAACAGCGACGATTTAACTCAATAGATAGAGCCCTGATTAAAAGCAGAAAAAATAGTTACTCAAACTCTTCTATTCTTACAAAAAAATATTTATTAAAGTACATACAAATGAAATTATTAATACGCATTTTAGAACGTTATCGCACTACATCATGTAGGAAATAGTATAAATGGGGTTTGAAACTGAAATCTTTTCGTAGTAGTAGTAGTTGCAGCACTGTGGAGTGACCAAAGAACCACCCTACCCTATTGTCTATGATTGCAACAGATCAACTATGAAAAACTCTCTAAATGGACAGTCTGCAGTGGTGACATCTGAAGTGAGCAATGGGCAGTTTTTAATGATTTTACATCTCCGCCATATTACTGGATGGACTATACCATCACGCGCTTGTGATTTTTTTAACATGGCAATAGCGGATATTGACCCGCTTAGCAAATGTATGCGATTTGACGTTTGCCGCTTCTGCCGCCGGGTCAATGTCCGCTATTGCCATGTTAAAAAATGTCACTTATAGTATCCTACACGATATAGTGGGACTTCGAACAGCTTGTGTCCGTCACGTAAAAAAACGCTGAGCGACAGAGATGGCATGTGTGTGCTAAAGTACTTTAGGTCGCGCGCGACTGTGGCATCGCAAACACCTCCCATTCGTGTCGCTTAGTGTCTTTTTACGTGGGCCGGGAATCGCGTACAGTATAGCAATGGCATGGAGATAGCCAGTGAGGCGCTAAATGCCAGTTTTGGCTTGCCGACGGCGTCGTGACGCGCCGCGCCGGCTACAAACAAACCGGAATTTTGCGCCTTCACTATAGCTACTGCCGTGGGATTCAGTACGCGACTCACAGATAGCCCTCATTCCTTTAGAGCCTATCTAAACGATCATCTCCAAATGGCGCGCGTACTCGATGGTCTGTTCAGCCAGTTCCGAAGACGGTAGGACGCCGGCGGCGGCGGCGGAAATCTCCTCGGCCGCGTTGAAGTGGTAGCAGTTGTCAGCACCGAGGATCCAGTTGCGCTGCGGATGAGAGGTTTGTGCATTTGGAGACTGGCGCGGAATTCCAGGGTTATACAGGATGGAAAAAACAAAAGGGCTCAAATAATAGTATGTTTCCTTTAAGCAAAATAATCTTTCAGGTTTTCATGGAATTATGCCTCCACAGGGCCCATTCATATTATGTTCTATTACTAATGCAGCGGTTTCCGAATTATTTTGGGTACGGAACCCTTTTTGGTTCACCATTTTTGTGCGGAACCCTAGCTCAAGTAAGAAGTAAACTAACTAACTAACAGTAACATTGATTTTTTACGTGAAATCACAGCATATACGGATTTTTGGCTTGGTGTTTGCATTTTGTAAGTAGTTTACTTTAAAAGAAAAAAAAGTGGTTTTCCTGTACAACTTTTATGCAACAGTTGGCTTTTATTACCTATGCATTAGGGGTTAAAACTTTATGGGCGTGAACTGTCAAAACGGGCCTTTTATTTTGTGAAGACTGTAGTTTTGTATGCATTACTGCCCCAATAATATCTGTAAATCTCTGGCTGTAGGGAAAAGCGTGACATTACACTGTTTATTAAGTACCTTCCGTCCATACTCAGCAGTCGCATGCTGAGTGGGCAGGTTCAGTCGGCGAGCGGCCTCTGCAGCAGAGATGATGAGGTAGGCCTTCTCGATGCAGGCTGCAATCTCACCCCGGACTGTCTCCAGTAATGTGTCCATGAAGAAGCCATAGCTTTCTGCTGGGACATTGCCCTGCAAGATAAAACATTGTTGATAATGTTAATTGTAAAAATATTCATCCATCCAAGGCTTGTAGACATGCAAAAACTTTCTTTGATGAACAAATATCTTCAAAGCTAATGCATTTAGTCTCTTCTTTGCCCTGTATTTAATGCCTTATAAATGATACATACATATACACTTTAAGAAATACTGTTACTAGTCATCTAACAGTCACTCTACCTTAGCTAAGAAGATCTTATTGTAACTGCCTTCCATCAAGTACTGTTCTAAAGCCAGTGGATGCTTGACATAGGGATCGGCTCTGATCACGTCAACTGGAAGCCGCTCCAGCTCTGTATGGAACTCGGCGACCCGGTTTTGTGACAGCAGGAAGAGGAGGTTCAGTCCGAGGAGTTGGTACATGAATGCCGACTCTGGTAGATGCTCTCTGGAAAAAGAAGGAAAATGCATCTGCATAAGCATAATACCTATAAAAATGTTGCTGTGCAGTTAGGAAAGCCCTGAAAGAACCAATTGCTATAAGACAAAGCAAACTAAATCATCGAACTGGTTGGAGTGTAGATAAGAAGGCGCCAAGGAAATAAAACTTAGGAAATTTTGGCTTACGCCCCCTTTGTCGACACTGACCAAAGAACTTAGTAGTAGTTGAAATAGTAGCACTGGATTAATCAATTACAATCAGACAGAGGTAACTTCATTAACTCACTTGTAGTCGAAATAGTAGCATTTCAGCTGTGACATATAACGTTCAAATGCCTTCACATCTTTCACTGCCACAGCCCATTGTGCTCCGATCTCCAACACATCTCGTGCTAAGATCAGCTCCTTCTGGTTGGCAGCTGTGTTGTTACTTGGCAAAAACGTCAGCTGATGGCCCATCAGGGCAACCTGGAAAACCATTGGAACAGTTGAAATCACTCAATGAGTAGATGATAGGTAGGTTCACTTCCGAATATTTTAATAGGGGATTGGCTCTTTTTAATTATATTGAATTGAATGTCTGCACTGTGCATTCTTACCGAGAACTCAAGAGCTCGGCTCCGGTTTATGTGATGCAAAAGTGCTTGTCATTGCAGTAAATAAAGACTCACCTTTATTTTCTTGAGGATTTCTCCACACTTGTCGAGTTTTCGCGGCTTCTTTCCCCATTCCGGTTTGAGGGCTTGATACAGGGATGCTACTTCTTTCATTGGAGACATTTTTAGAAAGTAAATTCAGCAAATAAATTCATAAATTTTTAGAAGCCAGCGACCGAGATCGAGATTCACAACAAAATTATAGGTTGACAACAGACAACTTGACATCCATGATCCATGAATGACAAGTCCATGTGAATGAGAATGACAGATTTTTTTGTGACGCAATGCTGACAGTTCTAAAAGTTGGATCAGTCAGACTAAAATAAAAATATTTTCCACTATCAAGCAAGATCGTCATCCATTTTCTGAATGATACCTATCCCAAAATAAGGGAAAATAGTCAGTGGCAGGCACAGCACAGCGCTGTAGTAGTAGTGCTTCAGCTTCTCAATCGATTCTAGTCTCAAATACAACTTTGCGTATTTCGAAACTATATTTATTTTCCTGTTTTGGAACGTTCGTCGTAGTCATCAAGCATCGTCGCAGAGGTCGCAACGGTCGGTCCGTTCCGTCCTCATCGGTCCAGTTTCGTGTGTTCGCTTCGCACATCCTTGCCTTGCCTTTTGCTTGCCTTACCTCCTATATATAATGTATTCAGTGGCCTTCCCTACCTTTGTTCGCCTTGCTTGTGTCCGCCCGACGACGCTTCGGATCGGCTCGGTTCTGCGGAAGTTCTGCTCGCCTCGCATCATAGACAATGAGTCATTTCGACTGAGATTTCGACTCTAGCAACAAAAAAACAAACAAACAAATGTCAGTTTGTTGTCACTGTTGTCAGGAACGATTGTCGCGACTTTTCCCAAACTTTGGAAAAAATGATTTCCAAAATCGAAGAAAGATTAGGAATGCTTACATTCTACACCTTTTAGCTTCGGTAATGTTTGATCTATTCAGCTAAAATATGGATTCTCCATCAGCGGTGGTGTGTCGTGAAGTATTCGACGAAAACAGTCAACCATCAGCAGAGGGTGGGTTTTAGCATATTTTTAAATTAATGAGAGCTCTATACAGCTCTGTTTGCACATGAGAGCTTCCTAGAAGTACCCTTTTATATCTTCCCAAAAGTTGAAGCTACTTTACACTAGGAAAATGCTTTAGATCATAATCGCAAATAATTCGTTTCGTAAAGCGGTTGCGCCCTATTTTAGAAAAAAACCTGCATTGTCGCCAAGTATGGCTAGGGATGAAACGATCCGAGTAAATACAAGTACCTACTCGATACTTTTCTTTCGATACTTTCAAGTACTTTTGGCATCTATACTGTAGAACTGAGTACCAAGTAATATCGTGAAGAAAGTACTTGTATCGGTAGATACTCGGTCGGTCACTCACTGTCATTGATTTGATGAGGGCATAGACAAATAAGTATTTACATTACATTACTTATTTGTTTATGATGAGGGTCAAAAAACAGGGAGCGCATCCAAAAATTACTTATTTTTCTTAATATTTTGTATTTTTATTAAAATAAAATACATACCATGTACTTACTGCTGGTTTTTATTTGCCTCTAGTTCCTACAAAAAAACTGACCGTAGGTATCATACAAGTAGTTATCGATGCTTTTTGTTCGATACCGAGCAGGTATTGATACCTCATGAGTACTCATGACCGATACGGTATTGAGTAAAAGTATTGATACCTAAATGGTATTGTTTCATCCCTAAGTATGGCAAACAAAACAATGCTGTGTCATTAAGATTTTCATCAGTCTATTCTTAAATACCTCGCAAGAACCTGAATAGAATTTCCTATTTTCAAGAGGTTCCTTGGACTTTCAGAAATCTCTGACTATGCTCAAACCTTGGGTATTGACCCAGTGCACGAGAGTCACCTTCTGCCACTTGCCAGAGATGGGCTTATGCAAGCTCTCCCACCTCCTTGGAAAGCTTAGTAAGTTCTAGAACCATTAAATCAGAGTAATTTTCTTTTCTAATAAAGCTTTTTTGAATGTGTTAAGAATCTGTAATTTCTGATTCCATAGTTTCAATGAAAAGATACAAAACCACTACTACTACAATGAAGAGACCAAGAAGACCCAATGGGAGCACCCATTAGATCCGGTTTACAGAGAGCTGGTGCGGAAGGCACGAGACACTTCCATACATGATGACACTTATGTTTCTGTGCAGGTAAGTTAGTTCTGAAACTAAAGTTACCTACCTAATTTTTCCAACATCAATATAAAAAAAATATCACAAAACTTTACTCAAATCATCTATCTATTCTAGGAACTACTAACCTCTGAAGAAAATACAAAACAGCTAGAACGAGTTGAAACAAAACCAGAAAGCGATGATGAAGATCTTTCCACAGACAGTGGTGACAATCAATCATCAAAAGGCCTTAAAGATATTGCACCGATACCGAGACGTCTCACTCCATTAGGCAGACCACCAATTGCTCCACTGAGACCATTAGATAAGAAGTTGACTGACATCCGAATCTCACCTCTAAGAAGGAGTATAGATAGCTCATTAACTTTCAAACCTGGATCTAGCAGAATGCCTGAAAAAGAACTTAGTAAATTGGCAGAAAAGCCTAAGTTGTTCAAACAGCAGTCAGAGATAATTGACTTAAAGATGAATGTGTTGAACAGTCCTGAGGAGGAGAATTATAGTCTTTTTATGAGTGGGAAGGGGGAGAAGGTATTTCAGGGTCTCTCATTGACTGGTGAGTAGTCTTATATAATACACTTTCCAGTTGAGGGGCAGGGAGTTATTTCATAAAGTAAGTAGAGTAGTGAGTAGAAAGATACATGTGTATGATATGATATTGTATTGTATGTATGATAAATCTGTTATTTATTAACATACAAAGGAGTGAACAGGAGATCAATCTTTAGGAGTTACTTACTTGCTTTACTTTATACTTTATTGCTCAGAAAAACATATTACAGACACTTAATATTGGAAAAAAACATGTACAAAGGCGAGCTTATCTCTAAAAAGAGATCTCTTCTAGCAAACCTTGGATGGAGAGGATAATAGGCTTGTGGCCTGTCAAGTCAAAATAGATACTTTTTATGAGCTGTCAAAACGGAACTTTTGTTCCTGAGTTCTATGAAATAACAACAGAATGACGTCATGTAAAAGTGCCATCAAATGCTGTTTTTTTTGTGCACAAAATTGACTTTATAATAATTTATAAGAACCTTGGTATACGACCAGGAACCTGCGTAGACAGTGTATAAATCCGATTAACAGTCTAAATGCTTTGAACTAGTTCTCAAATTCAAATCATTTTTGTATTACGTTTGTATGGGAAATTCACGCGGTCGCAGCCCCCTTAATAGACCCCATGAGGTCTCATAGGGCGTCCACACTCAGCTCCTCGTCCTGCCGCGAGTACTCGGTACTCGCGCAGTGGTGTGGACGCGCTATGTATGCGCGTCCACACGTAATCCAACGCTCCGCACTAGGTAAGTAGAGTCCTTTTCCTTTGAATGGGGCCTCTTAAATATTCGCGAAGTATAGATGCGCGTCCACACGTAATCCAATGCTCCGCACTAGGTAACAAGGGTCCCTTTCCTTTGAATCGCACCAAAAAGCCGACAAGCGGCAGCACGAGGACGAGGAGCAAACGATGTACGTGTCCACACCACTTGCCTGCCTCCTTCCCTCGTCGCTCGCCACGCTACTCGACGAGTAATGTAGACGCGACATCAGAGTACTTAGACCAGGGAACACTTATCCAGTGGAGAGCGCATAGATACAGTTTCCTTTGAAACATAACTCACCAATTCACGGGCGGCGGGGGACGAGGTAAGAGAGCTGTGATTGGTCAGCCGCTGCGAAACTGTCTGGCGGCCCGTCATCGTACATAGGTTGCGTATGCGAACATTTGTTGAATACAACACGTTTGGCGAGCCGCATTCCCACGCAGGCGCAGTCAATTGGATATAATATAATAGTCTCTGACTTAGACATATGCCACAAATCATGTAACAAATATAACATTCCAGGTAAGGGCGGTATGTTCCTCAAAAATAAAAATCCCGATCTACCAAGCCCAGACACTGAAAAGTCAGTGACCCTAGATTTTATGACAAGAAGTGATCCAGTGCCCAAAGGTATATTGAGGGAGAAAGTGGACCCAGTGCATAGAAAGGTGGAGAGTCTGTCCCTGGCTCTGGGAAAAACGAAGCAGCTTGTCAGCACAGAAGAAGACAGGAAGAGTGTAAGGTAGGTGTGATAATATTGCGGTACATATGGGCACGCTAAGGATACAAACTGATGTAGGTAATTGTCGCTTTTGGAAAAACTCTAAATGACATAAATGACATATATTTCATAAATGTATTCAAAATTCTATTTTCGTATATCAATCAATGTCCACCGATTACGATACGACAGAATGCATAATAGTAGAATTACACCATGACACAAAACTTTCTCATTTTAGCTAAGTCAAAGATGACCTCTAAAATGGAAAACTTTTTAAAGGAAAGAACATTTTTTTCTCCAGATTCAAGCTAGAAGGCACGCCAGTGGAGCCTGCTGCCAGCCCCAGCTCCAACTCATCATCAGAGCCCAACGAAGAGCACTCCATCATCAGTGCCCCTTCAATACCCCCTCCCTTCCTCGCGCCCCTACCCACCAACATTTTCAGCAACATGCCAACGTTGGCGCCAATAGTCTTGTCTCCGATTATAACCAGGCCACCGCTGCCGCCACGGCCGAAGGAATCTGAGGTGTTGAGTCCGAGGGAAACGGGTTCGGGTTCGGATAAGGATCCATTGGGTAAGTTGCAGTGCAGTTGCAGTAATCATTTTCAGGTTTCTAAGCTCATATCGATCCACCAAATAGTAAAAGCACAGATAAGTGCTGTCTTAAGTTTGTTTAGTCATAGTATCTTGCCAAGCGCATTCTGCGAGACTCCGTCGATATTCATGATCATGATTGATATTAAGTTTGTGGAAACAGACAGTCATAGCGCTGTAACAAAAGCTTTTAGTAATATAAGTCATATATTATGATGATCAAGTCATCATTAGTGACTGCACAGGGCGGCGAGTCGCGTAATAGAATAGCAATAGCTATTGGATTTTATACGTGACTTGCCGCCCAGGTGTCCCAATCCGAGTGTGGGATATGAGTTTGGAATTGTTTGTTTATCCACAGAAAGTGACTCCCGCGAATCTCGCGTATCTTCTCCTCGCCGCCGCGTTGTGCGCCCTCCAGCTGGCGACTACATCAAGCAGGATCTGTTCCAGAAGAGTTTCCAGAAGATAGCGGACCTGGTGAAGCCGGGGGACCTGGAATCGTCGCCGGGCCACCTGAGTGAGCCTGGGGATAAGGAGGTTCGACCTAGGTAACGTGATTTAGTGTTTTTAGGGTTCCGTACCCGAAGGGTGCCAAACGGGACCCCATTACTGAGGCTCCGCTGTCCGTATGTCCGTCCGTCCGTCTGTCCGTCAGCAGGTCCTGCAGAACGAACCGTAATAGCTAGAGAGTTGAAATGTTTTACAGACTGTGTAATTCTATTGCCGCAACAACAACAAATACTGAAATACACGAAAAAAGGGTGTTTAGAATTTAAAAATACAATAGCGCCTGAAATTTTTTAATAGCAAGAGATAATAGAAGGTAAATAGAAGGTAAAGTCTGTTTCAAGTTTCAAGTCCCCTGGATCAAAGCATTTTCGTACTTAACCTTTGACAATAAAGACTTCTTCAAAGGAACTATTTCAGCCAGAATCATTCATACCTAGAGATGGGCAGAGGGTTTAAACCCAACTGGGCGGAAAGGGCATAAACTGGGCAAATAGGGCAAAAACGAATTTATGCCCAAATAAATGTCCAGTTACAGGGCAGAAACCATAATTTCACAAAATTTAGAATTATCAAGACGTAATCGTTAAATAGTGATAAGTTTTACGTATTTATACCAAAATATATTATTTAGGAATAAAGTGTTGCCCAATTTTTTTTATTTGTACGATTTTTTAAAATAAAACAAGTACCTATTCAAGTAATACTTACTGTAATTTTCTATATATATATACGTCATCTATAATCTAAATTATAACTAATTCTTTATTTATTATGTGCATCGGTCATTCATACTTTATACGAAGCGCAAAACTGCCAATTTCTCACGCTAGGTGGCGCATCTGGGACGATACCCTAAAGATTGACGGAAACTATCAAATTGTATCTAGTTTTTTGTAAACAAAGTTTTGAAACTTTTCAACAGTGCAATGCAGTGCTTATAATTTTAATAAATTAAAGGTTACTTTCTTATTTTTAGGGAATGAAATAAAAGCTTTATTTAAAAATGATTTTTTACTTTTTATTTATTTTTATCTTTTTAGTCTTTATCATGACAGGACAAAACATTTTATCTAGAATAAGAGTGTTTGTCAAGACGAATCAAATGAGGGTGCGATAGGGTTGCGTCGTTTGGTAACAGAGTTCCCATGGCAACCTTCCGGCTCCAGCATCAGATCAGCTTCACGTCATAAAAATATTCGAGGATCAAAGTATTTATCAATACAAATCAAATGAGCCCAAACACAATAGGATTGCGCCGTTTGGTAACAGAGTTCCCATGGCCAATTGGCCACCTTCCGGCTCCAGCATCGTACTTACCATAATTTCATACTTCATTATTTCTTTATGTCATCATAGCTCAGGAAAGAGGTTTTGCTGCTGTCAAAGGAGTCCGTGAAAGTTCGCGTTTCCGAAGCCGGGCAAAGAAAACTAGAAATCGTACCATTTTCAAACTCATTACACACTCTGATGTATAATGGTTCATGTCATGACGACTACCACTCACTATGTTTGACAGTGTGGCGATACGTACGACTCAGTTCTTTTTTTCATAAATTGTTAGGAAAACCACGTTTTGCCGTTTTTTAACACGCTCCGGCCCGGTACCGGCACCGGTTTAGTGAGTAAAAGCTCATGCACATGAGGTTTTTCTTGACCTCGAGGTCAGTGAACTTTCAACAGCTTTTTCGATATAAAATCAGCCATTTTTGTCTTCTCCCACCCTAATACTCCCACATTTCCACGTGTCCCGAATGCTTGAAATGGCGATTATTAAAAATATAACTCTAAAACTACTGATTTCCGACGGTTCCCATATTTTAATATCGTCTATAAATACACTAATTTACATTTAAAAACCATCATGCATGCGACCGCAGTCGTTCTAAGTTTTTCCGTTTAATTTACCTCGCTCGGGGTGTAAGTAGCTATTTCACCCTCGAACCATATTCACCCTCGCTCGCTGGCGTCTAAATATCTCGGGTAGTCTCGATTCTTTGCGCCCTTTGCGAGCTGCGCTCGCTAGGTTCCAAATTGGACCTTCGTCCTGAATAGCTTTCTTTCAACAGTTACATATAGTGCGATATAAAAGAGTAGAAAATAAATAATGGCAACATATGTGACATATTAGAGCACTATTGCGTGTTTTGATAGACAATCCAAATATGGCATTAAACAAAACACGCAGTAGTCTTTGAATGTTGCCATCATTTATTTTCTACTCTTTTATGTCGCACCTATAGGACAATAAAAAACATAGAAAACTTGTACAAAGGCGAGCTTATCTCTAATAAGAGATCTCTTCCAGCAAACCAAATAGCAAACCATCGACAATATAGACACGTACGACATACGATCATAAATTAAAACTATCGTAATTATGAATGGATGTCCGATGATGAATCGATTTTAGGATAGATTGAAAACAAATGGTTGTTTTAGAAACCAAGTACCTACTTATAGCGCGAATTAAAGTTTTACTTTACATTAAAACAACTCTAGAAATAATTTTATCAAAGCATTAAGTAACAATTTGTGATAATTAGCAAATAAAGTAAATGCCCTGTGATCGGGCGTTTATTGGGCATAAACGGACGTTTATTGGGCGTTTATTCAATACGTCCGTAAATGTCCGGGCAAAAACCCATCACTATTCATACCACTCACATAACCAAGCTCCAAACACAAAAAGATACAAGAAGAATATAATACCCAGATTTTTCTTCGAAAAGCCTCAACATTGAAATAAACTGAGTTATGCAGGGAATTGTACATGACAAGACAAATCTTATATGACAGCGTTATTACCTGCCCTGTCATGTCAGAGAAGTGAAGGACGGCTTTAGACTATGCGTCATCTACGCTTCCATCATATACAGGGTGATTTCGGGGTCGTGTAGCAACAAAGTAACCTAAAGATTTGCCTATTGGTTAGGAATTTTATGCTGTAGATGAGAGCTCGCTAAGTCATAACTTTTTTTTAGTTTAGTTTCGTGAAACGCCCTTTATTGCCGTTTTAGGCATAGACGACGATGGTGCGGAAGCCTTCGTGTGCGAGTCCGACCCGCACTTGACCAATTTTTTTAATACTTTGCGTCTGGCCCGACAGAACTAATGTCTTGTTTTGTGCAAAGATATCTTCAACTTTCTAAAGAGAAAGAGA
This sequence comes from Argyresthia albistria, assembly GCA_963457715.1. Taxonomy (NCBI): domain Eukaryota; kingdom Metazoa; phylum Arthropoda; class Insecta; order Lepidoptera; family Argyresthiidae; genus Argyresthia; species Argyresthia albistria. Next base: position 3,041 of record CAUOQF010000389.1, on the reverse strand, counting down.
TACACAATCCTGAGATTTCTAAAGAGGAAGAGCCATGTAATCCTGAGGTTTGCATTGTAGGTGCTTAGGTATTTAGTGTGAACGCAAAATCCAAATAATCAAAAGAAGTTTCAGATGAGCTACATAATAGGCTCTCAATGTCAAATGTCTTTGTTTTTCAGGTCGCCGATGATTCCACAAATAAACAAGATATCCATCAACCTGATGGAGAGTATTGAATCAGAGACGTCCATCGATTCTCCAGATCGGGAGTTTGCTATTCTAGATCTTAACGACATGGATATCTCAAACGAATTAGACGACAATACCAAAGAAAATAATCTAGTCAAAGATTCTAGTCCAAAAACATTAGAAGAAAAAGAGACCTCAGATTTCTCCACACATTCGTCTAAGCACGAAAGTGAGAATAGACCAAATATACCACTTATAAAGATTCCCAAGCTACCAGCAGATTTCTTAGCAAAACCACAAACAAGACAGCAATCAGAGTCTGAAGAATCCAAAAGAAGCCCCAAAGACGAATCTAAAAATTACTCGAAATCTGTCAGCATTGATATGAAGGCCTTAGAACCGAAAGTGCTAAGTCCTACAATAAAAATATCACCAAACCACAGTTTTGCTTCAGATTTGAGATCACCCAAATCGGAGTCCGAAAAAGCTTGGGCCAGTTTCAAACCAATAGCACCTCAGATTAAGAGTAACGATACTGGCCTTAGAGGTCCTACAAATCCACGATTAGATGGTGTAACGATATCTCAAGGAAAAGGAATCGGTAGAGGCTCGGATAATGTTGTAGTCATGTACCAATTCGAGCAGCCAAATGATGAAAACAGCCTATCAAAATCAGAAAAATCAAGAGATTCCGAACGGAGCAAAGGAGATGAGAAGAGAAGACTAGAGTTGAGTTTACAGAAAGAGTTAGAAGACATTAGGATTGAATGGACTGTGAAAGAGAGAAGACTGAGAGCAGAGTTGCAAGAAGAGTTGAAAGAGAATGAAGAGAGATTTCAAGACGAAAAGAGAATGAGGCTTTTTGAGCAAGCAGAACGGCATCGAAAGGAAATGGAAGAGGTAGGTTTTATTAATCTTAGAAAATATAAAGTAGTAGAGAAAGAAAATATAAAGACCATGAACGACGTAGCTAAAGCTATAGCTAATTTATCGCTTGCCGCCGAATCCTTTTTAGGATTCCGTAGAGAAACAAGGAACCCTTATAGTTTCGTCAAGTCTGTCTGTCCGTCCGTCCGTCCGTATGTCACAGCAACTTTATTCCAAAACTATTAGGACTACACAGTTGAAACTTGGTACGTAGATGTATTCTATGAACGATTTTTATTCAAAAACTGAAAAAAAAATACGCGTGTTACACCGTACACGTGTTAGAAGTAAAACTTCTGTAGCTAGATCATTAAGTGGTACCTATACTATACACCTATACCTACCTATACTAAAAGAGATTTAAATTTCCAATTTTGAGATCCAATCTCTGCTTCAAGTTACTTTTAAGTTTCAGACGTCCGATTATTTGAAATTATTTAATACTTGTACTTACTTTTAATACGTCATGTCATTTATTTCCCACCATTCCTTATCTACAATTTGTCGCGCTCGTGGTGATATACTTAACTCATTCAATAGTGTCACTACTATTTGCATCTCGCTCAGATTATATACCATCTGACGTCACGTCTTTAAGCCGTCTCGCTCAAATGTATGCATTGCTTTGCTTGTCTCTGTGCCCAGTCCCTTTATTTAATTGATCGAGTACGTATTTTCAACTATTCCAAGTTAATGTGTACCTGCGGGGCTACCATAAGGCTTGCCACTCACCTCAGTCGCGCAGATAAATGACAAAGAAGATAGCTAAATCAATATATGGACGACTGCCCCAGACATGTACAAAGACTTCTCAACAGCCAATAGCATTTAAATATTCATTCATAAATTTAATTTACTGCGTCTGTATTTAGTTTGTAGAACTTGAAGAAAATTTTTATTAAATATAGGTAAATAAGAGTTGTTACTCAATACTCCGTGATTCCAATATGTTTCCGTGACCTTTGCCGTCGCTAGAAATAAGCACCATTTTGCAATAACATGCAACATAACGCCATCTAGCCACTCCTCTGGAAACCTCCTGTTTTCAACAGTTTTGCTAGTTGGCAATTATGTTGCATGTTATTTTTAACGATGGCAAAAGTCACTAATCAATGGCGGAATCATAGAGTATGAAGTGACAACTCTTAATTATTTAATCATTTCCTTCAAGTTCTACAAACTAACTAAAGACGCAGTAATTTATGAGAGAATATTTAAATGCTATTAATTGGCTGTTGAGAAGTCTTTGTACATGTCTGGGGCAGTCGTCCATATATTGATTTAGCCATCTTCTTTGTCATTTATCTGCGCGACTGAGGTGAGTGGCAAGCCTTATGGTAGCCCCGCAGGTACACATTAACTTGGAATAGTTGAAAATACGTACTCGATCAATTAAATAAAGGGACTGGGCACAGAGACAAGCAAAGCAATGCATACATTTGAGCGAGACGGTTTTAAGACGTGACGTCGTCAGATGGTATATAATCTGAGCGAGATGCAAATAGTAGTGACACTATTGAATGAGTTAAGTATATCACCACGAGCGCGACAAATTGTAGATAGGTGTATAGTATAGGTACCACTTAATGATCTAGCTACAGAAGTTTTACTTCTAACACGTGTACGGTGCTACACGCGTTTTTTTTTATCTTATCTGATTAGTTAAAAACCGTATTGAAAATAGTTGCGGTTTTAAAAGTCTTCAGCCGACCCTGACGTCACCGATTCCAATTTCCGTTACATTTCTTAGCCACTCGTGATAGCACCCGGCTAGTAGCAGTTGAAAAGCAAATATATGAATAACCCACAGTTGAGAGGTTAAATAAATTTTACCCCCGTGCCCCAAGAAGTTTTACTTCAAAAATAATTTGAGGGGGCTCCCCATACATGAAACTGAAACCAAAAATTTTTTTTTCATCATACCTACATGTGTGGGGTGTCTA
>CAUOQF010000388.1:0-27227 GCA_963457715.1 Argyresthia albistria | reverse complement strand
AGGCGCTGTCGTAAGTTATACTTTTTACTTTATTTTAGTTATTATGTCTATGCAATACTGTGACGTTGACATGTAAAACGATGGTACGAATAAAACAAGCAGAATAAATAGATGTGCTTTTTAATAAAATATTACCCATAGCAATAGCGAACAAATTAAAATATAACGTTCTAAAGCTAAAAATCTGGCGACCGTGACGAAAATAAAATGGAGAAAAATATAAAGCTCAGGGGCATACTCCGAGCCCAATTCACAAAACGGAAAAATGTACTCGATGAGGTACTAATGGCGGGCGACTTGGGTAACCGAGATAAAATTCAAGCCAATTTCACTGTGCTAAAAAATTTGTACGAGGAAATAGGAAAACTTGACAATCTGATAATGCAAGAAAAATTGTCATTGGAAGTGGAAGAACATCAGCTTGAACAGGAATACGAGGAATCCTACAAATATAAAGACGGATGGGCACTATTAGAAACCAGGTACAAAAATATATTTACAAAGAAAGACGAAAAAGCCATTGTGTGTGGATCATTAAAACAGTCTGACAAAATAAAATTTCCCAAATTGGAAATACCGAAATTCGACGGCGATTTGAAATCGTGGCTGCCGTTCTGGAGTCGGTTCCGGAAAATAGATGAGAATGAAGGCCTTGACGACGAAGAAAAATTCATATATCTCGTTCAGGCTGTGGAAGATGGAACAGAAGCCAAACAATTGGTAAATAGCTATCCATTGTCAACAGAAAACTACAAAAAATGTCTGGAGCACCTCAAGTCTCGTTATGCTCGAGAAGACTTGCAGACTATGCTGTACGTAAGGGAGTTGTTGGCGTTAATAGCAAGGCCAGACGACGAAAGCCTTCAAAGCCTGTTCGATAAAATAAGTGCACAACTGCGGTCTCTAGAAACCCTAGGTGTTGCAAAGAAAAATGCTGTGTTTTTGTTGCCTATGGTGGAATCAGCACTGCCAGCAGAAACATTAAAAGCCTGGCAGCGTGTGGCCAGTCGTAGCTCTGGCATGGAAGAGGAGATGAATAATTTACTGGTATTCCTGCAAGGCGAAGTGGAAAACGAACAAAGATTTAAAATGGCCAGAGGAATGCGGATGGACAATGCTCAGACAACACCAGCCACAGCCAGTTGCCTGCTTACAACGGACAATAAAGGTAAAACAGAAGACGAAAACGCACATAGCTGCTGCATTTGGTGTGATAAGAATCATAGTAGCCTGGAATGCTACAAGCTGAACAAGCTAACTGTCAAGCAAAGACAAGAAATACTGTCAAGAAAGAAGGCCTGCACTATATGCCTGAAGAAAGGCCATTATTTTAAAATATGCAGAGCCGCAATAAAATGCTTGATATGCGATAAAAGGCACTCTACGGCAGTGTGCTATTTACAAAAACAGAACAAACCCCAAGAGAAAGGAGAGACCAGCACCACTACAACAGCAGCATCATCTTCTACATCAACCACGCCACACAGTGTAACTCTACTTCAAACTGTGGTTGTACAGCTCGAACATAAGGAAAAGAAAATAGCGGTGCGTGCACTATTTGACAGCGGATCACAAAGAACATATATCAAAGAAGACATTGTGGACAAGCTGCAGATTCCAGCTGCAAAGGAAGAAATACTGACTCATTCTTTATTTGGTGGTGTGGAGACAAGATCAAAAGTCCACAAAGCTTACAACCTGAAGATCAACAACCTGGATGGCACATACTCAACCGACATAGTGGCCATAAGCCAAAATATAATATGTAAGAATGTTCCTCATTTTGAGCAAAGTGTTGAGTTAAACAAAATGTTGAAGGAAAACAATGTAATCCTAACAGATAGTAACTCTAGGGATGAGGAGGTAGGTCTGTTGATAGGTGCTGACTATGCGGGGCTATTCTTGACTGGCCAGTTTGTCCAGTTGCATCAGAATGGTTTAGTAGCTGTGAGGACCAAGCTGGGTTGGACGCTGCAAGGAAAACAGGTGAGTGTAAACAGCAATAATAAAAACATAACAACTAGTATGTTTTGTTCTAATGTGAACAATGATTTGACATATATAAATGATGACGGCGGGGAGTGTTTGGAGCCATTGACGCCATCTCACTTTTTTCTGCCTGTAAGCCAAACAGTGACAGAGGTGAGTGATTTAGATATGATAGACAGTACTAGTCTGAATAACAGGCTAAGAGATATGCAGACACTCCGTAAACAATTCCTACAGAGGTTCAAGTCGGAATACCTGACATTTCTGGTACAAAAGGGTAAAGAATCTCAAGGTAATGTAAAAATTGGAGATATAGTTTTAATAGAGACGGCCGGGAAAAGGCTAAGGTGGCCATTCGGTCGGATAAAAAGACTAATTGGTGGACGAGATGGAGTGGCAAGGACAGCAGAGGTGGTGACAGGAGTAAGATCAGACCCGTACAACGGTTGTATAACTTAGAAGTTTCTGATGATTTCGTATTGCCAGCTCAGAGATCAATAAAACAACACAAAATCAGAACGAGGTGCAAGCTAAATCATCTGAGGCCTCACCAAAATGCTCTAGATTTGGGAGACAGATTAAGATTCCCAGTAGATTTAACATTTACAAGTTATAGTGTTTTTGACAAGCCTATCTCCTCATACCTCAAGATTATTTAAGCTTAGTTAAGTTTAATGACAGGTTACATTTTATAGAAAGTTAATTAATTAATTTCGTTTCACTTTCTTTTGTTGTTTGGAGGATGTCGTAAGTTATACTTTTTACTTTATTTTAGTTATTATGTCTATGCAATACTGTGACGTTGACATGTAAAACGATGGTACGAATAAAACAAGCAGAATAAATAGATGTGCTTTTTAATAAAATATTACCCATAGCAATAGCGAACAAATTAAAATATAACGTTCTAAAGCTAAAAAAACCCTATTTGATTAGATTGAGTTTAATACAAACTGTAACCCCTTATCCCCCCACCCTTGGGGAATTAATTTTGTCAAATCCCATCTCAGTGCTACCCCACGCTACTAAGGAACCCCTGTACAAAGTTTCATGGCTCTAGGTCCACCGGTTTAGGCTATGCGTTGCCTGCCCGTCAGCCATGCATTGTATTTGTACCTAGTATTGAGCAGATCTGGTGGCCATATGTGGTCTTCATCAGCAGTTCCGCATCACAATATTATGCTTACCATGTGCATTTGCACGAGTTATTATGAAAAACACAAAAACCGGCCAAGTGCGAGTCAGACTCGCGCACGAAGGGTTCCGTACCATTATCTATATAATTGGAACAAAAAGTAAACTTTAGAAAAAACCGACTTCCACAAACCCTATTTGATTAGATTGAGTTTAATACAAACTGTAACCCCCCCCCCCCCAGGGGAATTAATTTTGTCAAATCCCATATCAGTGCTACCCCACGCTACTAAGGAACCCCTGTACAAAGTTTCATGGCTCTAGGTCCACCGGTTTAGGCTATGCGTTGCCTGCCCGTCAGCCACGCATTGTATTTGTACCTAGTATTGAGCAGATCTGGTGGCCATATGTGGTCTTCATCAGCAGTTCCGCATCACAATATTATGCTTACCATGTGCATTTGCACGAGTTATTATGAAAAACACAAAAATCACTATAGGTCTAATCGGTCTAATTTTCCAAATCGGTCCATCCGTTTAGGCGCTATCGAGGCACATACATAAAAATAAAATAAAATAAAAACAAACATCCGGACGAATTGTAAACCTCCTCCTTTGGGAAGTCGGTTAAAAAAACCGCAAAAAAACACGTTAATTGTATGGGAGCCCCCTTTATATTAAATTTATTTTGTTTTTAGTATTTGTTGTTATAGCGGGAACAGAAATACGTCATCTGTGAAAATATCAACTGTCTAGCTACCACGGTTCATGAGATACGGCCTGGTGACAGACAGACGGACGGACGGACGGATATCTTGAGATTTTAAGGTACTTTCCCTCCAGGGCCCATTCGTTTGTTCCACCCTGTATATGTGTGATCTGTAACTGTATTTTTCATGAAATACCCAAAAAGTTTTGTTCAAATTATCATCTTATGTCAGAATAACTTTGTAGCTAGTTGAAAAATAACATTTGAATTGATTCAAAGCTTGCCGCGCTTTTAGGGCCTTTAGTACCTACTAAACGCCGCCGTAAGCAGCACTGTCTACAACCTACTCCTACTGGAAAACGTGAGACACCCATCTACAATTTCCGTAAAATGAGGTTCACTCACTCATTAAATATCAATGTCATGCAGACTGCAAAACATCATTTCAACGCACCAAAGAGTATTTAATTAAAACATCACTGGCAGCCAAACTTGAAGTGGCCAAAAGGAAAAAAATAATTTCTGAGCTCTGAGATTTGTATGAAAACAAAAGTAATTAAAAACTATTAATTTTATAATTATTTTCTAAAAGTTCTACATAATAAATAGAGACGTGGTAATTCCTCAATTAATATTTAAAGTCTTTGTAGAAGTCCGGGGACGACATTGCCATATCATTTAAATTTAGTTTCATTAAAAGAAGGCTTACCTACCAAAACAAAATGGCCTTGGTATAAACTTTTCAAGCGTGTTGTGAAGACGTATCTTGTACCGAGACCACTTTCAATTTGTAATATCTCTCGTATTTCAGTATTTGTGGTTGGTGCGGCAACAGATATACACATTCTGTGAAAATTTCAGCTTTCTAGCTATTACGGTTCGTGCAGGCGGACCCGGTGACAGACGGACGGACGGACGGACGGACGGACGGACAGCGAAGTCTCAGTAATAGGGTCCCGTTTGGCACCCTTCGGGTACGGAACCCTAAAAATCACTATAGGTCTGGCTACAATATTTGAAGAGTTCCCTCAATTTCTCCAGGATCCCATCATCAGATCCTGAGCTGGTGTCAATGGGACCACCCTTGAGGTATTACCTATACGCCGAAAAAAGATTTGTTCAAATCGGTTCATAATTGGCGGAGTTATCGCGTAACAAACATAGAAAAAAAAAACATACGGGTCGAATTGAGAACCTCCTCCTTTTTTGAAGTCGGTTGAAAATATTATAAAAATACATTTAAGATCCTCACACCATGCGCTTTTATTTGATATATCACACGGCATGTTTGAATTTTTTGAATTTAATTTTTATCATTTGGCCCCCCAAAAGTGGGCCTTACGTTCCATATTTATATATTTACATTGCATATATATATTTATATCTTTGAGTCACAGATATTGATATATGTGTACCAATTTTCAACTTCATCGGTCCAAAATTATGTTCTAAGTAAATTGCCTGTGACCCTGTGACGGACGGACGGAGACGGACAGACGCACGAGTGATCCTTTAAGGGTTTCTCCTTCTGAGATACGAAACCCTAAAAAATAGAAAACACTTCATTATAATTGAAACAAAAAGTAAACTTTAGAAAAAACCGACTTCCACAAACCCTATTTGATTAGATTGAGTTTAATACAAACTGTAACCCCTTATCCCCCCCCCCTTGGGGAATTAATTTTGTCAGATCCCATCTCAGTGCTACTCCACGCTACGAGGGAACCTCTGTACAAAGTTTCATGGCTCTAGGTCCACCGGTTTAGGCTATGCGTTGCCTGCCCGTCAGCCACGCATTGTATTTGTACCTAGTATTGAGCAGATCTGGTGGCCATATGTGGTCTTCATCAGCAGTTCCGCATCACAATATTATGCTTACCATGTGCATTTGCACGAGTTATTATGAAAAACACAAAAATCACTTTAGGTCTGCCTATAATATTTGAAGAGTTCCCTCGATTTCTCCAGGATCCCATCATCAGATCCTGACCTGGTGTCAATGGGACCACCCTTGAGGTATTACCTATACGCCGAAAAAAGATTTGTTCAAATCGGTTCATAATTGGCGGAGTTATCGCGTAACAAACATAGAAAAAAAAAAAAAAAACATACGGGTCGAATTGAGAACCTCCTCCTTTTTTTGAAGTCGGTTGAAAATAATAACACAAATCTTTCCAGACTTTACTGATAGATGATGGATTTTTTTTATTTGATGTATTATATTTTTAGTTTATTTAGATAATTAAGTTTCATTGTTCTCCGGCAAAAGCTCAAAGCTCTAACATATAGGGGAGGTGGATCAACGCATACTACTGTCCCTACTGTTCGCTGCTGTTCTGCCCTCGTGTGAAAGCGGCATGAGTTTCACCCCACCACACACCACAGTCTATTCGTGTTATGAATGCAGTGAAATTTAAATTTAAATCTGTTAACACACACTCACAGGACACAACCTTCGCGTTCGAAAGTTTACCTTCAACTGTGAACTTGGCTTGATAATTGGAAACGATTTGATTGGTTACGGGGCGTGGCTAGGCCGCCGGACAGTGACGACTTTAGGTACTGCATTCTTATCACGAATAGACTATACGCTGGCTGAGTTGCTGAACCTTCTGCCTCTGGTTCGGAGAGTGACGAATGAATGAGTGAATGTTGCGTGTGTGTGTGTGTGTGTGGACTGACCGATCAAGACAGCGGTCCAGGTCGAAGGCGTTGTGCAGCGGCGGCTTGGCCGCGCCCGGCGTCGAGTTCAGTGCTGGCTCCGGACCCTGCAAGCAACGAGACAGCTCCTTCAACAAACATACTAACTGAAGGAATAATCATAAAATATCACGATAGATTCTCGCGCTAGTGAGATCATGTCCATGGTCGAAATATCGATTTTGAGATAAGCTATTCTCGACCCGTTTTCGAACGAAATAAATATGAACCGAAATCGTTTCCGACGGAGGCGGTATCGAGACCGATGTCTCGATGATCTCGATAGCGCGAGAATCGGGGGCGTGAAGTTATTGGATGTATTATGTAAAGTGTATGTAGTATATATCGGTATGAATAGCATTCATTTTTTAACCGACTTCAGAAAAGGAGGAGGTTTCCAAGTCGTCCGGATATTTTTTTTATGTATGTACACCGATTACGCCTAGACGGATGGACCGATTTGGAAAATTATTTTTTTGTTTGAAAGGGTTTACCTTCCCATTGGTCCCACTAACACCAGGTCAGGATCTGATGATGGGATCCTGGAGAAATCGAGGGAACTCTTCAAATATTATAGGCAGACCTATAGTGATTTTTGTGTTTTTCATAATAACTCGTGCAAATGCATGGTAAGCATAATATTGTGATGCGGTAACTGATGATGTAGAACACACATGGCCACCAGGACTGCTCAATACTAGGTACAAACACAACCTACTATGCGCGTGGCTGACGGGCAACGCATAGCCTAAACCGGACCTAGAGCCATGAAACTTTGTAGAGGGGTTCCTTATGTAGCGTAGGGTAGCACCATAGAGAAAGTATTATTGAAGTAAAACTTCTTGGGGCACGGGGGTAAAATTTATTTAACCTCTCAACTGTGGGTTATTCATATATTTGCTTTTCAATTGCTACTAGCCGGGTGCTATCACGAGTGGCTAAGAAATGTAACGGAAATTGGAATCGGTGACGTCAGGGTCGGCTGAAGACTTTTAAAACCGCAACTATTTTCAATACGGTTTTTAACTAATCAGATAAGATAATAATACATTCGTACAATAAAGAATGTTAATTAGTGAGAGAAAAACCTGATGAAACGTTAACAAATAAAAATTATTTTAAGCATTCTTCCACGAGTTCTTGATTTCCGGTATGGCCAAGATGGCGCTCACTCTCTTTCGCTAGATGGCGTTAGTAGCCTAATATCTAGCATGACTCAAACTACTTCGTTCAACCTCTTTGTTGGAACCGGAACTTATGTTTGACAGCTGTGCGATGCGATCCATACAGTTTGTAAGAAAAGAGTTTCATCAATGTCACACGGGTCGATATGGATTTCTAAAACAAGCAAAGCAATGCATACATTTGAGCGAGACGGTTTAAAGACGTGACGTCAGATGGTATATAATCTGAGCGAGATGCAAATAGTAGTGTCACTATTGAATGAGTTAAGTATATCACCACGAGCGCGACAAATTGTAGATAAGGAATGGTGGGAAATAAATGACATGACGTATTAAAAGTAAGTACAAGTATAAAATAATTTCAAATAATCGGACGTCTGAAACTTAAAAGTAACTTGAAGCAGAGATTGGATCTCAAAATTGGAAATTTAAATCTCTTTTAGTATAGGTAGGTATAGGTGTATAGTATAGGTACCACTTAATGATCTAGCTACAGAAGTTTTACTTCTAACACGTGTACGGTGCTACACGCGTTTTTTTTTTGCTCCATGGTAGCACTAAGATGGGATTTGACGAAATTAATTCCCCAAGGGGGGGGGGGGGGGGATAGGGGGTTTCAGTTTGTATTAAACTCAATCTAATCAAATAGGGTTTGTGGAAGTCGGTTTTTTCTAAAGTTTACTTATTGTTTCAATTATCTATATTTAGAGGTATTTAACTTATTCTTGTGTATTTTACATTGTTCGGTTGGTCGACCGGTGTGCTCTGATAGTGAAGACTAAGTAGTTATTGTGTCCCTTTCATTATACATTTTCTTTTCACGCTTGGTTTGCTGGAAGAAATCTCTTTTTAGAGATAAACTCGCCTTTGTACATGAGTTTTCTATTAATTTAACCGTATAAATTATTGTGTGCAATAAAGAACTGTGAATTGTGGTTCGTGAATCTGTTATTACCTTAATCTTGGATTAGATTAACTGGTTCACGTATAACGATTAGATGATATTGAATTTCAGTACACACACCATAGCTACAACAACTGTGTACCCTGTGTGTACACTCGTGAGTAATCAATCACATGATGCAATCACGCTATTTACATAATAACTTAAACAAAACATGTTGGGTATTGGCAACATGGCTCAAGTGACTAACATGATGTTATACGCCCCACCTTCTGTAAACTTCACTTAGGCCTGTGATAATAAAGCACTCTCAACTCTGAGATATCAATGCTCGCAAACCGGGGATCGTAACGACATCCAAACTCGACGTGAAATCGAACCACGAACGGTGTTACAGCACGCTGCAAATAGCGTTATACTAATAACATTGTTCTAAATACTCCTGGTTATAATTGTTACCGCCAAGACAAACGAATTGGCGGGACAGGCCAGGGCGTCGCACTAATAGTAAAATCCGACATACATCACACACTCATACCTGTACCACAAACAAAAAACCTTGAAGTGGTAGGCATTCAAGTTCCAGTTTCGGGAAAAATACATCAAATATTCTCTGTCTACCAATCACCCAACTTACCTTTTGACACTAATGACATAGAATTACTACTAGAAACAGGCAAGCACGTATTAATAATGGGTGACTTTAATGCTAAGCACACATACTGGAATTGTCCAGCCAACAATGCTCGCGGCCGGTCGCTCGTTGAACACATGTTAAGTCACGATTACATTATTCATGCACCAACAACACCAACTTTAGTACACTACCAATCGAACCACATCCCTTCTACTCCAGACTTAGCACTTACACAAAACATCTCGGAAGTTTCAGATCTGCGAACAGTCGCTTCACTGTCGTCTAATCACTTGCCATTTACATTCACTATTACTGGGTCTTTCTCTAGGAAAACGCTTAAGTTCTTCCGCTACAGTGATGCAGACTGGGGTGGTTTTCGAGCCATGGTCGATAGTGACATATCTCTGTCATCCCGGGTGTATCGCAGTAGTACAGAAATCGATGTTGCGATAGAATTTTTTACGAAAACTCTTGTAAAGGCCCGAAGCAAACATGTTCCCCTTGGGAGCTTGGGTTCTAAGCCAGCACCACTGCCTCGGAAACTACGTCAACTAATTAAAGCTAAAAATCGCCTGCGAAGAATCGAGCAACACGAATCTTGTGCTATGACAAGACGCTGGGTCAAGTCTTCTGTCAATCACCTGCAACGCGAGATTGAGCTAGGTGTTAAAGACCACAACAGCAAAATTTGGCAGAACAAACTTGCTAAAGTAGATCATCCGTCCACTGAACTTTGGCGTCTTGCAAAATCCCTAAAATGCAAGCCTACCATAATTCCCCCACTGAAAACTAGTGCAAGCGTTTCTACACTCACCGCATCTGTTGGCCAGCAGTGCGAGGTCTTAGCAGATGCGTTTTTGGAGAACATGACTCTTACACTAAATTGGCGTTGCGATGATGACCTTCAAAAACAAGTTGACTCGTCTTTAAAAACCATAGATGACTTCATACAAACTCCGGGCTCATTTCACTTTATCAGACCCAAAGAAATTTGGAAGCACCTGCGCAACCTCAAACGGCGTAAGGCACCCGGTGAGGACAGCTTGCATAACGCCATGCTGAAGAATTTATCCCAAAAAGCTGTTGTGTTCCTCACAAAGATCTTTAACGGTTGTCTTAGCATGTCATACTTTCCGGTTTCGTGGAAAACGGCTAAAGTGATTGCGCTCCTAAAACCAGGCAAGGACGATACCATAGGCACTAGCTACCGCCCAATTAGCCTTCTTTCCTCTCTGAGCAAGATCTTTGAATCGCTTATTTATTCTCGCCTACTGGCATCCACAAGCCATTTGTTGAAAAATGAGCAGTTTGGTTTCAGAAAGCAACATTCAACCACCCAACAGTTAGCTCGTGTCGCGGAGCACGTTACGTACCGCCTCAATATGGGAGAATCAACTGGAATGTTTTTACTTGATCTGGAAAAAGCTTTCGACACGGTCTGGCACTGTGGTTTACTACACAAGCTGGTATCCTACAAAGTTCCACTTGGTCTCGTGAAGCTCATTCAAGACTATCTTAACGATCGCCAATTCTTTGTCTCCATCGGAGAGGACAACAGGTCTCGTAGTCGTCACATTCCGGCAGGAGTACCTCAGGGTTCCATTCTGGGCCCCTACCTATTCCTGCTGTACCTCAATGACGTCCCTATTCAGACTCGAACTAGTCTTGCTTGTTTTGCCGACGACACGGCTTCGTTCACATCGTCCAAAGATATCGACTTAATCGTGGATCGTCTTCAGTTATCAATCCAATTGTTGCAGTCGTATTTCACAAAATGGAAATTGAAACTAAATGACACCAAAACTGAAGCTATTATGTTCAGCAGGCAACGCAACGTACCATCGAGATGTCTTCAGATTAATAACCATAGAATCCCATGGCAAAACACAGTTAAATACCTTGGAGTCAATCTGGACCGCAAAATGAACTGGACACATCATACCAAACAATTACGACTTAAAGGTATCAAAGCACTCGGCGCTTTGGGTCCAATCCTTAATAAGCGTAGCAACCTAAGGCCGACGACCAAACTTCAGATTTACTCCACTCTGGTTCGACCGTGCATAACATATGCTGCTCCTGTGTGGAGTAGCACGTGTAAATCCAACTACAACAATCTCCAGGTGATACAAAACAAGGCACTTAGAACATCATTCAACACGCCACTTTATACAAACCTTCAAAAATTACACGAAAAAATTATGTTTCCTACAATTACAGACTTCATACATAAAATGACTCGTAAATTCTACCTTCATAGCATTAAACACAATCCTAACACCCTGGTCTCATCAATAGGCAGAACCCGCATGGCGACACTACCGTTCATCGATAAATATAAAACGTACAGACTGCCCCATCACTTGATCCTAGGCGACGACGAGTGTGTGTGTGTGACTCACCACCGGTCCAGTACCGGTTGCGCCCGCCCGGCCCACGGCAGCAGCTCGTGTATTTAGTTACTGATTGATAAGTATGTAATAGCAGAATAGCAGGCTCAACTTATGATTGTCGCTTACTTAGTCTACCATTTAAATAAGGCGCACATTAGTATATTATTATATATGAGATGCAGAACCATCTTTCATCGTACCTTTTGTACTTGCCTCTTTAGGTTTATTGTTTTTCTAGTGTACCCTCCTTTTCTACTGCGCATTGTTAGGCAAATGCCTAACAAGGCGCAGTAGAATAAACTTACCTGATAGGTAAGTAGGTAGGTACACCATTTAATTTAGTCTTAGTTGTTAAGAAGTAAGATGCCATAAATGCTAGTTAGCCATAAAACAAGCATACCTACCATTATTTATTTGTTTGTCTATACATGTCTTATTATTTTATTTTTATCTATGTACAAGTTTTTATAAAGGTGCTTTCCAGCCTGAAAAAAAACATTATTATTAGCAGAAAATGATTTTGTGTACTAGGTAATAGTTGCTAGTAATTCAAAAATTGTAAAAATATAGTAAATAAAGAATTCTGAAAATCAAATCAAATCAAATAGCGTTGCAAGCGTTTCGAATCTGCTACGAATGTTGTTACGGCACGCTGCAAATAGCCCCTGCCCAAGCAGCACATTTGGTGGCATAGGAGTTCCATATTATATCAAATTGCTACGCAAGGTGATTTTTGGATCTAACGTAGGTGCTATATAGGTGGTTAGAACCTATATAGCACCTATATGCAACCAAAAGGCGAAAAATAGCAGCCTATTTTAAAGATCTAATAAGGTCTAAACGCGTTCAAATTGCTACCGTTGGTGAAAATTGGAACTTCAAGTGCAAATTGGACTGATTGAACGAATGATAGTCTATTCAGTTCGTTCATTAGATCAGTGTAGTACTATTAGTGGCAAGCAGGATTGTTTTTGCTTTGTTTTGTTTGTGTAAGTAGACTGAGTGATTATATATTGGAACTGGAAGAGATTTTCATCGTATATAACTACAAGGTAAGTGCGTTATTAACGAATGGTGATGGCTAGACTTCTACACTCTAACAACAACATATTTACGTAATTAGGTACAACATGCGCATGTTCTGTCTTAGGATCAGATAAAACCGGTGCAATTTTGATTTTATTGTGAAGTGCATATTATATTTCTTATAAGATTTTAATGCGCCATCGTTCTGATGAAAATTTCCTCAAAAAAAATATAATTATTAATTGTAACATAACCTCACTTTTACATTTTCTGTTGAAAATCTGGAATCTGGTGGTCAGAATGCGATTATTTTGTTGCTAGAATGTATCAGATACGCGTCAAATTTACGTTGTAAACTTGTTATTGTTTTAATCGTCTCAAAATATTTGTAATTTGCGTTCGCCATCTTTTAATCATGGCGATCAAACCAATTACTTGCAGTTGCAATATCAGCTTATTTACTCCATAATGGCACCTATACATCCAAAAATCACCTAAACGCACCTTCGAATTTATCAAATGAGTGAATATTAGACCCTGTAGTAACTATTTTCGGTTTCAATTGGTGATCCGTGAGAAAACAAAAAAATACTTGGGGCCAGATTCTGCAAGCGAATCGCATGTACTACTAAGCGAGATCGCGATCGAAGGGTTTATGGGCTCTGCTCGAAAAGGGGTGTTATGATTTTATTTAACGCGTGTGTCACTCTGGGTATCTGTGTATCTGTGTCTCTGTCTCTCAGCTCGCGGAGCGTAAACGGGTGAACCAATTTGAATGTAGTTTTTTTTATTCGAAAGTAGATTTCTTGGAGCATGTTCTTATGGTACCACCGAGCTGGTCTGATGATGGACTTCGAAGGTAGGAACAATTACGCTGTAATACATCTTAGCTGTATTGAAAATTTCAAATACCGGTATACCGAAATTTCGGTATATTTTAAATGCTGCTGGTACTGTTTAAATTATTCCAAAAACGATGAGTAAGTCATTAAAACAGTTTTCTACGCTATGGCAGAAACACTCGAACTGTTTTAAATAATAATAATACATTTCACGTACCTACTTTTAGAGAAAAACGTTACAACAAAAGATATTGGTATTGACGACCTCTTCTGTGGCGCAGCGGTTGCACGTCTGCCTACCATGCGAGAGGTCCCGGGTTTGAATCCCGGCTGGGGACAAAAAAAAATACCCCAAGTCTTGGATGTTTACATGTTTGTGTTGTCGCTGTTTCTGGTTCCCACGACACAGGGTATCCTAGTGTGGGGCCAGAAGCAATGTAAGTGCCTGTATGTAAATGTTATGTTATGTTATTTATTGTTGAAAGCAGTCACCAAAAAAATTTCAGCGTGAATAGCCTAAAATAGCTCAACTTTGATCGAGAGATATTACAAATTGAAAGTGGTCTCGGTACAAGATACGTCTTCACAACACGCTTGAAAAGTTTATACCAAGGCCATTTTGTTTTGGTAGGTAAGCCTTCTTTTAATGAAACTAAATTTAAATGATATGGCAATGTCGTCCCCGGACTTCTACAAAGACTTTAAATATTCATTGATGAATTACGACGTCTCTATTTATTCTGTAGAACTTTTAGAAAATAATTATAAAATTAATAGTTTTTAATTACTTTTGTTTTCATACAAATCTCAGAGCTCAGAAATTCATTTTTTCCTTTTGGCCACTTCAAGTTTGGCTGCCAGTGATGTTTTAATTAAATACTCTTTGGTGCGTTGAAATGATGTTTTGCAGTCTGCATGACATTGACATAATGAGTGAGTGAACCTCATTGTACGGAAATTTTGTCTGGCATAAGACAGATTGCCATGAACTAAAATTGAAGTTGAAGTAGATGGGTGTCTCACGTTTTCCAGTAGGTTGTAGACAGTGCTGCTTACGGCGGCGTTTAGTAGGTACTAAAGGCCCTAAAAGCGCGGCAAGCTTTGAATCAATTCAAATGTTATTTTTCAACTAGCTACAAAGTTATTCTGACATAAGATGATAATTTGAACAAAACTGAAATCTCTTATTAGAGATAAGCTCGCCTTTGTACATATTTTTCTAAGTTAAGCTATTTTTTTACTGTCATGTGAGTACAATAAAGAAATTACAATAATTACAATTACAAAACTTTTTGGGTATTTCATGAAAAATACAGTGACAGTTCACACATATACAGGGTGGAACAAACGAATGTGCCCTGGAGGGAAAGTACCTTAAAATCTCAAGATATCCGTCCGTCCGTCCGTCTGTCTGTCACCAGGCCGTATCTCATGAACCGTGGTAGCTAGACAGTTGATATTTTCACAGATGACGTATTTCTGTTCCCGCTATAACAACAAATACTAAAAACAAAATAAATTTAATATAAAGGGGGCTCCCATACAATTAACGTGTTTTTTGCGATTTTTTATAGATAATGGTACGGAACCCTTCGTGCGCGAGTCTGACTCGCACTTGGCCGGTTTGAAGTTTAACGGTTTTTGTGTAAATATTTATGGGGCTACTTAGCTATCTTAGTTAGTTTTACAACTTCAAGTGTCATTGTCGTTCTATATAAGTGAAAATTGGTACTCTCGCTTCTTGGCGACCCCCTTATAGAACTCAAAGTAGGATATTAGTGCATATAACAACCTAAGCTTATAGCTGCCACTATAAGTCATTAAATACACTAATATGCCATTCTTTGGATCTCAAAGTGCCAAATAGGCATAACAGTAATTTTAACAACCCATTTGCGACTATGGGTGTCATATCAGTGAATATAAAAGCCTATTTGCCACTGTTAGTTCGAATTTAGACAATTAAGCACTACAAGTTGTTAAATGGTGGCAAAATTCACCAATATGCCATTATCAGTAATATTTTGTTCTCCTGTAGAACTTAGAGCTGAGTTAAAAACTAGTCGTTATAATCTGCACTGATATGCGACCCATTATAGTGATTTTTGCCACCAACCATGTTTAGTTGGCTGCTAAATGCGCTAATGTGCTGCTTGGGTGTACTCCCGTTGTCCAGCCCCTGTCTGTCCCCCAGGTGGGGAGAACGGAACGCCATTTTTTTCCGTGCCGTTGTCCCTAGCGTTGCAAGCGTTACGAATCTTCTACGAGGGTCGATTTCACGAATTTTAATGTCACACGAATGATATTAATTCACACAAATGACGCGTCGACCTCATCTGAATCTCCAGTCGGCAGACTTTTATTTCGGAAAAATTTCCAATTCAACGAAACTTACGTATGTTGTTTGTGACTATTCAGTAGTGATACATCCATTTTTCCGAACAAATAAAGCTTGTGTTAACTTGAGGAGGGGCGAAAAACCGTTCGGCTCTGTACCACACTATATGCAGGAATACCAGGGCCCTAAAGCTGCTCTGAGAATTTCACTTATATTTCATTACTATTCCATTGCAAACACCCAAAATGGCGTCATTTGGTATTCTCCTAAATTATTATCCTCCTTATCCTCCTTGATTGGGTGTTTGCAATGGAATAGTAATGAAATAGTAATGAAATATAAGTGAAATTCTCAGAGCAGCATTAGGGCCCAGATTGCACCTGCCTTCAACTAGCCAAGGAATCCATCTCAAAATGGTCTAGTCTTTCTTCGTAATCCGCTCGATTGGATATTCTCGGTGTTTTTTTCTTGTATTTACCAGGCGCCACATCTGCATAGGATCTTTTTCGACGGTACACTCATCGCTATTGCATGTTCCAGAACATCTTCCAGGTCCAAAAGGTTTAGGCAATACCCGTTCATTCTATACAAATTCAAGTACCTATACATTTTAGTGTTGTTCTGAGAACCTTTGTCAATTTTTTTTTGTGAAAACTTTATTGGCTTGTGTGTTAACTCATTGTTTTTTGAAGTAAAACTTCTTGGGGCACGGGGGTAAAATTTATTTAACCTCTCAACTGTGGGTTATTCATATATTTGCTTTTCACTTGCTACTAGCCGGGTGCTATCACGAGTGGCTAAGAAATGTAACGGAAATTGGAATCGGTGACGTCAGGGTCGGCTGAAGACTTTTAAAACCGCAACTATTTTCAATACGGTTTTTAACTAATCAGATAAGATAATAATACATTCGTACAATAAAGAATGTTAATTAGTGAGAGAAAAACCTGATGAAACGTTAACAAATAAAAATTATTTTAAGCATTCTTCCACGAGTTCTTGATTTCCGGTATGGCCAAGATGGCGCCGCCGCCGCTGGCTGGGGCAAACACTGGCAAACAAAACCAGTGACGTGACCAAAAACTACTTCGTTCAACCTCTTTGTTGGAACCGGAACTTATGTTTGACAGCTGTGCGATGCGATCCATACAGTTTGTAAGAAAAGAGTTTCATCAATGTCACATACGGGTCAATATGGATTTCTAAAATGATGAACGAATCGTTTTGTGGCCGGTAACTATGGAATAGGTAGCTAAAACGCGCTGCGTAGTCGCGCAACGGGCAGCTAGTAATCGCATAAAGTCACTTAGAATCATCCAAATGTGATATTTAGTTTTCAAGCAAATTCCGATGTGATGGATGGCTGCATTAAGACTTCTTGAAAACAATAAGTAGGTACCTAGAACTGTTCTAAAGCCACTTTTTATTATATAGTGCAGTTCAAGTCACAAATTAGCAGTTTAGCTACTAAGTACGTGTTATACCTACCTATTTAATGTTTATCTGTAGTAAACGGCCAAAGCGAGGTCTACAATTTACAGAGCCATAAGTTTAATGGCTTATTGTTTCGCTTATTTGTTTGTATGTAATTTTTGTAATACATATTTTAAAGTTGAATTGTTGTTATAACTGTTGAAATTATACGATTTTGATTTTAATAAGCTTTTGTAATTTTAAAGTTAATGCTTCATGCCAGTCAATAATGTTGAAGTAAAATATAAAAATCGAGGTATGTCGTATGGCGGACTAAGGAAATGTCAAGAATAAAATTAAATAAGAGTTACGTCATCGCTTCGCGATGAAGTAACCCTAAAAAATCCTAGCAAAGTAGGTATGTATAGGTTAGCGGGGGTAGCATAAGGCACGCCAGTCACCCCAGCCACGCATTTTGTCACAATTTAATGTCATATCATAATGAATGCGCGCTATTTTATGGAGAAACATCATTGAGACGCGAAAGGAGTTGGCAATTTGGCAAAATGACTGCCCCAGACATGTACAAAGACTTTTCAACAGCCAATTAATAGCATTTAAATATTCTCTCATAAATTACTGCGTCTTTAGTTAGTTTGTAGAACTTGAAGGAAATGATTAAATAATTATGAGTTGTCACTTCATACTCTATGATTCCGCCATTGATTAGTGACTTTTGCCATCGTTAAAAATAACATGCAACATAATTGCCAACTAGCAAAACTGTTGAAAACAGGAGGTTTCCAGAGGAGTGGCTAGATGGCGTTATGTTGCATGTTATTGCAAAATGGTGCTTATTTCTAGCGACGGCAAAGGTCACGGAATCATATTGGAATCACGGAGTATTGAGTAACAACTCTTATTTACCTATATTTAATAAATTTTTTCTTCAAGTTCTACAAACTAAATACAGACGCAGTAAATTAAATTTATGAATGAATATTTAAATGCTATTGGCTGTTGAGAAGTCTTTGTACATGTCTGGGGCAGTCGTCCATATATTGATTTAGCCATCTTCTTTGTCATTTATCTGCGCGACTGAGGTGAGTGGCAAGCCTTATGGTAGCCCCGCAGGTACACATTAACTTGGAATAGTTGAAAATATGTACTCGATCAATTAAATAAAGGGACTGGGCACAGAGACAAACAAAGCAATGCATACATTTGAGCGAGACGGCTTAAAGACGTGACGTCAGATGGTATATAATCTGAGCGAGATGCAAATAGTAGTGACACTATTGAATGAGTTAAGTATATCACACGAGCGCGACAAATTGTAGATAAGGAATGGTGGGAAATAAATGACATGACGTATTAAAAGTAAGTACAAGTATAAAATAATTTCAAATAATCGGACGTCTGAAACTTAAAAGTAACTTGAAGCAGAGATTGGATCTCAAAATTGGAAATTTAAATCTCTTTTAGTATAGGTAGGTATAGGTGTATAGTATAGGTACCACTTAATGATCTAGCTACAGAAGTTTTACTTCTAACACGTGTACGGTGCTACACGCGTATTATATTATTTTTTTTTGTTATGTAATAGATTAAGCTGTTTGTTTTCCTAATAAAGAAAATAAAATAAAAAAAATCTATGGATTGATTGTTTTGGGAGTATTTTGGATACTGATAAAAGTCAAACACCAATTATTTTTTCTATCGACGCGAAATTTGTATCTTTGAGTTACTATACAATATTTCTTACAATTATTGAATGTTTTCAAATTAAACGTGTAAAACTGGAAGAAGTCCCAAAAAAAATCGGTTTATCGCCCCTCCTCAAGTTAGCACAAGCTTTATTTGTTCGGAAAATTGGGTGTAGCACTACTGAATAGCCACAAACAACATACGTAAGTTTCGTTGAATTCTGAATACTTTTTTTGCTGACGATCGATATGAAGTGAAAATGATAGATTTGATATGCAGGAACCGTCATTGTAGTAACGTAGCTGAGACAATTATCAGACCTTAATGCGGTTTAATAGCGGCTTATTATTACCTTGATGAATTTACCCTAAACATCAATTTGACATGAACCTGGGTAAAATTAATATTTTGCTGCCGCCACCTAGCAGGTACATGGCAGGCACCACGCCCACCTAAAATCAGTGAAGCTGATTGCTTGCTGAGCTATGATGATGATTGTTACGTTACCTCCACAGATTTACCTCGTATGAATTTCGATCAAATTAAGCTAAAGGTGAGAATGTAGGACGATTGCCAAGTCGGACCTTCTGAATGGCGTCGGTAAGCTAACCCTATATGACTGAGAAAGGTTACGATTGAGAAAGTCTTCAATATCGCCAAACCAGTCTCTTAAATCCACCGGGTGCAGGACTTTCATTATTCATAATTTCTTTATTGCACACAATTGATTGAAAACCACAAAAAGTAAATAAAAACCGTGTACAAAGGCGAGCTTATTAAAAACAGATCTCTTCCAGCAAACCAAGTTCCGATGAGAGAGTTTGATATCTGAGCAAGGGTAGACCTAGTCGACTTTCGTCGTGTCTTAGCTACATGTACCTCAGTTAGTTTAGCGGTGTTGGGTGACTTGACTTTAGCAGCAGTGTAATTATCTGTATGTTATTACAAGTACTACTCGCCCAGGCTGGTACTAGGTAGCGGGATTGTAAACATACATACATATTTACATTATGAGGTCATCAGGCAAGGGAGATTATGTTTTCACTGTCCCTATTTGCTATCTAAACATAGATGCCGTTGATAATAGACTAGCATAAACTATGTACTAGTATTTTTTATAACAAACTTAAGTGACAATGTCTTGGTCTGTAAACATGCTGTATACCAAGCTTGTGTAACGGATGTCTTATTCTTGCGTGTCTGAGCGCCACTTGCTAGATTGTGAGATTACATTTAGACTTGAGTCAACTTTGAAAACTCCTTAGACATTCATTACTATGGAACTATATAGCATTAACTTTGTTTTAGCTTGGCACTAAAGGGGTACCATATTTGCGAAACTCTCACGGTTCTATACGGGACATGGCCACAAGACGTGGCATCTTTTCGCAGAGGCATAATTGTATCCGCCGATCCCCGTTTTCCCAGATATCTGTGGCACCTTTGGCGTGATAAGGAGCTACTCCGTCGCTAAAGCTTCGGAGGTCAATACTCACATCTATTTTAAACAAAAGTTCAAGTTCTCACTTAGGTACTTAAGGTCACCAGAGTCGGACACATGCACGAAACGTGGGTTCCAACCTATTTTTATAATTTATTTTCTTTTTAGGGTTCCGTACCCGAAGGGTGCCAAACGGGACCCTATTACTGAGACTTCGCTGTCCGTCCGTCCGTCCGTCCGTCCGTCCGTCCGTCCGTCCGTCTGTCACCGGGTCCGCCTGCACGAACCGTAATAGCTAGAAAGCTGAAATTTTCACAGAATGTGTATATCTGTTGCCGCACCAACCACAAATACTGAAATACGAGAGATATTACAAATTGAAAGTGGTCTCGGTACAAGATACGTCTTCACAACACGCTTGAAAAGTTTATACCAAGGCCATTTTGTTTTGGTAGGTAAGCCTTCTTTTAATGAAACTAAATTTAAATGATATGGCAATGTCGTCCCCGGACTTCTACAAAGACTTTAAATATTAATTGATGAATTACGACGTCTCTATTTAGTCTGTAGAACTTTTAGAAAATAATTATAAAATTAATAGTTTTTAATTACTTTTGTTTTCATACAAATCTCAGAGCTCAGAAATTAATTTTTTCCTTTTGGCCACTTCAAGTTTGGCTGCCAGTGATGTTTTAATTAAATACTCTTTGGTGCGTTGAAATGATGTTTTGCAGTCTGCATGACATTGACATAATGAGTGAGTGAACCTCATTGTACGGAAATTGTAGATGGGTGTCTCACGTTTTCCAGTAGGAGTAGGTTGTAGACAGTGCTGCTTACGGCGGCGTTTAGTAGGTACTAAAGGCCCTAAAAGCGCGGCAAGCTTTGAATCAATTCAAATGTTATTTTTCAACTAGCTACAAAGTTATTCTGACATAAGATGATAATTTGAACAAAACTTTTTGGGTATTTCATGAAAAATACAGTTACAGATCACACATATACAGGGTGGAACAAACGAATGGGCCCTGGAGGGAAAGTACCTTAAAATCTCAAGATATCCGTCCGTCCGTCTGTCTGTCACCAGGCCGTATCTCATGAACCGTGGTAGCTAGACAGTTGATATTTTCACAGATGACGTATTTCTGTTCCCGCTATAACAACAAATACTAAAAACAAAATAAATTTAATATAAAGGGGGCTCCCATACAATTAACGTGTTTTTTTGCGGTTTTTTTAACCGACTTCCCAAAGGAGGAGGTTTACAATTCGTCCGGATGTTTGTTTTTTTTTTTATTTTGTTTTTTATGTATGTGCCTCGATAGCGCCTAAACGGATGGACCGATTTGGAAAATTAGACCGATTAGACCTATAGTGATTTTTAGGGTTCCGTACCCGAAGGGTGCCAAACGGGACCCTATTACTGAGACTTCGCTGTCCGTCCGTCCGTCCGTCTGTCACCGGGTCCGCCTGCACGAACCGTAATAGCTAGAAAGCTGAAATTTTCACAGAATGTGTATATCTGTTGCCGCACCAACCACAAATACTGAAATACGAGAGATATTACAAATTGAAAGTGGTCTCGGTACAAGATACGTCTTCACAACACGCTTGAAAAGTTTATACCAAGGCCATTTTGTTTTGGTAGGTAAACCTTCTTTTAATGAAACTAAATTTAAATGATATGGCAATGTCGTCCCCGGACTTCTACAAAGACTTTAAATATTAATTGATGAATTACGACGTCTCTATTTAGTCTGTAGAACTTTTAGAAAATAATTATAAAATTAATAGTTTTTAATTACTTTTGTTTTCATACAAATCTCAGAGCTCAGAAATTATTTTTTTCCTTTTGGCCACTTCAAGTTTGGCTGCCAGTGATGTTTTAATTAAATACTCTTTGGTGCGTTGAAATGATAGATAGATAGATAGATAAATTCATTTATTCATTGAAAAGGTACACACACAGATACATAACAAAAAGAAATACAAAATAGAATAAAACCTGGAAGAACATAACACAAAACAATTTACAAATAAATAATCATTTTCACTATGTGGTATTGTGAATGTACCGCGACAATGAAATGGCCCTGACTCAGCAATGTCACAGACGAATCTGTGACGCTGGTATTCTGCCAGGGCCAAATACGGACGAGACAACAGTATGCACGAGTACACATTATAATATACATTAGTAATAATTATTAATATAAAATTCCATTTATGAGCAAAATGGAATCATAATAAAATATAACAAATAATTACATTGAAATTGAAATTGCATAAAGAGTGATATAAAAAAAAAAAAATTAAATGGGATGTCAGTATTATGATTATTGGGATATTTTAATTGGGAAATTGAAAAATTGAGAATTAGTAACACAAATTAAATAGTCATTACTACACAAAATATTTTAATTGGGAAGTAAGTGATGTGAAAATAAGGTGGGTAGCAGAATAAATAAATTAAAAAAACAAAAAATACAAAAACACAATAAAAATCAGTACTGTATGTTAGGAGCGTGCTGTTTCCTCGGCCTTTTGCTGCATTGTTAGGTATTTCCGGTAGGCACCTCTAAAACCAGCCTTACTAACCAGAGACAACAGTGGAGGTGGGATGTTGTTCCAGCATTTGGTAGCACGGTATTTGAAACTACCACGGAAAGCTGCACCTTTGTGACGGGGCATTGAGAGGAAAGGTGCAACACGCTGGGACAGACTCCAGGTAAGTTTATCGTATAGATATGAGGGTCTCCTAGTCCGTATAACCTCAAATAGTAACGTAGAAAAATGCAGGTCTTGTCTAGCTTTCATTTTTAAAAGGTTTGCCTCGTTAAGAAATGGAGTAACATGTGTTCGAGGAGGAATCACGAAGCAGAAACGGGCACAGGCATTTTGTACTCTTTGTATGAGTTTTTGGGTTTTTCCAAACAGACACGATCCATATACCGTGATGCAGTAGTTTAACTTAGATAGTACTAAAGCTTCACTCAACTGTTTTCGCAGTTCAACGCTGAGAAGATCCCGGATTCTATAGAGAACTTTAAGCCTATAGAAACAGTTCCTTACTATCTCGAGGACATGCCCTTCAAATCGTAGTTTGTCATCGATGAGAAGACCTAGGTTGCGAGCCTCGCGGACCCGTGTAATGGCAATTCCATTCACCAGGACTTGTGGTTCATGCGCTTCTATTGCCTGAATTTGATTTTTTGAGCCCAGTATCATACACTTCGACTTGTTTGGGTTGAGCACTAAAGTGTTATGTTTTGCAGTCTGCATGACATTGACATAATGAGTGAGTGAACCTCATTGTACGGAAATTGTAGATGGGTGTCTCACGTTTTCCAGTAGGAGTAGGTTGTAGACAGTGCTGCTTACGGCGGCGTTTAGTAGGTACTAAAGGCCCTAAAAGCGCGGCAAGCTTTGAATCTATTCAAATGTTATTGAAGTAAAACTTCTTGGGGCACGGGGGTAAAATTTATTTAACCTCTCAACTGTGGGTTATTCATATATTTGCTTTTCAATTGTTACTAGCCGGGTGCTATCACGAGTGGCTAAGAAATGTAACGGAAATTGGAATCGGTGACGTCAGGGTCGGCTGAAGACTTTTAAAACCGCAACTATTTTCAATACGGTTTTTAACTAATCAGATAAGATAATAATACATTCGTACAATAAAGAATGTTAATTAGTGAGAGAAAAACCTGATGAAACGTTAACAAATAAAAATTATTTTAAGCATTCTTCCACGAGTTCTTGATTTCCGGTATGGCCAAAACCAGTGACGTGACCAAAAACTACTTCGTTCAACCTCTTTGTTGGAACCGGAACTTATGTTTGACAGTTGTGCGATACGATCCATACAGTTTGTAAGAAAAGAGTTTCATCAATGTCACACGGGTCGATATGGATTTCTAAAATGATGAACGAATCGTTTTGTAGCCGGTAACTATGGAATAGGTACCTAAAACGCGCTGCGTAGTCGCGCAACGGGCAGCTAGTAATCGCATAAAGTCACTTAGAATCATCCAAATGTGATATTTAGTTTTCAAGCAAATTCCGATGTGATGGATGGCTGCATTAAGACTTCTTGAAAACAATAAGTAGGTACCTAGAACTGTTCTAAAGCCACTTTTTATTATATAGTGCAGTTCAAGTCACAAATTAGCAGTTTAGCTACTAAGTACGTGTTATACCTACCTATTTAATGTTTATCTGTAGTAAACGGCCAAAGCGAGGTCTACAGCTTACAGAGCCATAAGTTTAATGGCTTATTGTTTCGCTTATTTGTTTGTATGTAATTTTTGTAATACATATCTATTTTAAAGTTGAATTGTTGTTATAACTGTTGAAATTATACGATTTTGATTTTAATAAGCTTTTGTAATTTTAAAGTTAATGCTTCATGCCAGTCAATAATATTGAAGTAAAATATCAAAATCGAGGTATGTCGTATGGCGGACTAAGGAAATGTCAAGAATAAAATTAAATAAGAGTTACGTCATCGCTTCGCGATGAAGTAACCCTAAAAAATCCTAGCAAAGTAATGTATAGGTTAGCGGGGGTAGCATAAGGCACGCCAGTCACCCCAGCCACGCATTTTGTCACAATTTAATGTCATATCATAATGAATGCGCGCTATTTTATGGAGAAACATCATTGAGACGCGAAAGCAGTTGGCAATTTGGCAAAATGACTGCCCCAGACATGTACAAAGACTTCTCAACAGCCAATTAATAGCATTTAAATATTCTCTCATAAATTACTGCGTCTTTAGTTAGTTTGTAGAACTTGAAGAAAAAAATAATTAAATATAGGTAAATAAGAGTTGTTACTCAATACTCCGTGATTCCAATATGATTCCGTGACCTTTGCCGTCGCTAGAAATAAGCACCATTAATTAAATTTATGAATGAATATTTAAATGCTATTGGCTGTTGAGAAGTCTTTGTACATGTCTGGGGCAGTCGTCCATATATTGATTTAGCCATCTTCTTTGTCATTTATCTGCGCGACTGAGGTGAGTGGCAAGCCTTATGGTAGCCCCGCAGGTACACATTAATTTGGAATAGTTGAAAATACGTACTCGATCAATTAAATAAAGGGACTGGGCACAGAGACAAGCAAAGCAATGTATACATTTGAGCGAGACGGCTTAAAGACGTGACGTCAGATGGTATATAATCTGAGCGAGATGCAAATAGTAGTGACACTATTGAATGAGTTAAGTATATCACCACGAGCGCAACAAATTGTAGATAAGGAATGGTGGGAAATAAATGACATGACGTATTAAAAGTAAGTACAAGTATAAAATAATTTCAAATAATCGGACGTCTGAAACATAAAAGTAACTTGAAGCAGAGATTGGATCTCAAAATTGGAAATTTAAATCTCTTTTAGTATAGGTAGGTATAGGTGTATAGTATAGGTACCACTTAATGATCTAGCTACAGAAGTTTTACTTCTAACACGTGTACGGTGCTACACGCGTATTTTTTTTTTTTCAACTAGCTACAAAGTTATTCTGACATAAGATGATAATTTGAACAAAACTTTTTGGGTATTTCATGAAAAATACAGTTACAGATCACACATATACAGGGTGGAACAAACGAATGGGCCCTGGAGGGAAAGTACCTTAAAATCTCAGGATATCCGTCCGTCCGTCTGTCTGTCACCAGGCCGTATCTCATGAACCGTGGTAGCTAGACAGTTGATATTTTCACAGATGACGTATTTCTGTTCCCGCTATAACAACAAATACTAAAAACAAAATAAATTTAATATAAAGGGGGCTCCCATACAATTAACGTGTTTTTTTGCGGTTTTTTTAACCGACTTCCCAAAGGAGGAGGTTTACAATTCGTATTCGATAGCGCCTAAACGGATGGACCGATTTGGAAAATTAGACCGATTAGACCTATAGTGATTTTTGTGTTTTTCATAATAACTCGTGCAAATGCACATGGTAAGCATAATATTGTGATGCGGAACTGCTGATGAAGACCACATATGGCCACCAGATCTCACACACACACACACACACCCTCACATACATAACATACCTTTATTTGTTAACTTTAAAATAATTAAAAATGTTTACATAGGTACTAACTGTACGCTAGAATCTTAAGAGAAGTTGCGAGTCATTCCCAACACAAGTGTATTCTTATTACTTACTGGGAAGTCTTGTTTTGTGTTTTTAACAGTTTGTAAGAAATAAACAACTTTTACTATCTGCTCAATACTAGGTACAAATACAATGCGTGGCTGACGGGCAGGCAACGCATAGCCTAAACCGATGGACCTAGAGCCATGAAACTTTGTACAGGGGTTCCTTAGTAGCGTGGGGTAGCACTGACATGGGATTTGACAAAATTAATTCCCCTGGGGGGGGGGGGGATAAGGGGTTACAGTTTGTATTAAACTCAATCTAATCAAATAGGGTTTGTGGAAGTCGGTTTTTTCTAAAGTTTACTTTTTGTTTCAATTATATAGATAATGGTACGGAACCCTTCGTGCGCGAGTCTGACTCGCACTTGGCCGGTTTTATTTTATTTTATTTTTATGTATGTGCCTCGATAGCGCCTAAACGGATGGACCGATTTGGAAAATTAGACCGATTAGACCTATAATGATTTTTGTGTTTTTCATAATAACTCGTGCAAATGCACATGATAAGCATAATATTGTGATGCGGAACTGCTGATGAAGACCACATATGGCCACCAGATCTGCTCAATACTAGGTACAAATACAATGCGTGGCTGACGGGCAGGCAACGCATAGCCTAAACCGATGGACC
>CAUOQF010000387.1:0-49963 GCA_963457715.1 Argyresthia albistria | reverse complement strand
GAACCGAATGTCGTCCTGGGTGTACGATTTGAGCAAAACAGAGCTCATAAAAGAACTCGAAGATCGACAACTCCCGACAGAAGGTCTAAACGTCGAACAACTTCGCAAAAACCTAGTAAAGTATATCAAAAGTAAGGCTCAAGCCACCGTAACCGCGACGAGCGAAGCAAAAGATAAGGAAAAAGACTTCAAAACACCATCAGAAGCCCCAGAACAGAAAATGGGTACCGAAGAGAAGAAGATGGATATATTTAAACAAATAAAATCGTGGAACATCAGCTACGATACACATTAGGGTGGAGCACGGATGTATGGGGTTTTTTTTTATTAATATTTCTTGTTCTAATAGTGAGGATTTTGTGACCCAGGTAAACCGAACCTGGCTCTTGAATAAGTGAGATGTGTTCCTCCACTGTGGTTGATCTGTAGTTCTTATTGCCTTTTTTGATAATTTTCAAAGTTCGGTCCTTCCTGCCATCAAAATACAATGCAGAAACTTCTGGAACGTTGGCTTCCTCCATCAACTTTTGTCTAGTTTTAGACCTCTCTCTGCGCAACTTACTTCTGTCAATAACCTCAATATTCGACCCAATGTCATGTAAAAGAGATGATGCACTGGCTGCTGCTGCCCTGTCTGATACTCCGTACCGGTCACATGTTTTTGACAACTTAGGAAAATCCATAAATGACAACTTTGCCTTTTTGTTTGCAGAAACGCCTTCTTTTATAGTTTTTGTGGGAGAAGCTGTACCACTGCGGATTTCTGACTCCGACGATACCGGAGAGGAACAAACTTCCATAACAACTGATGTAGAACTTGTATTGACGGATGATTCCTCTTTTGGGTCTTTTGCATTTTTTTTGTAACGGTTAAGTCGATTCTACCAATTACCATTCTGCGAGAGGTTCTTTGGTCTGTCAGAAAAGATTGTTCACATTTTGGAACTTTTTTATCCTTTGGACAAGCGCACCGCTCAAAATCACTGCATTTGCAAGCTGAGATATCGAACAGTGACTTAACTTTCCTCGTCCATTCGTAATACTCCATTACATCTTCGTAAGTAGGTAGGATATTTGGCTTTAATTCACAGCAATCACCAAAAAGAGGACACTTTAATGCACTCCTTGTTTTATCCATATACTATAACTCCGCAACATAACACAGCCACTTATGAACATGGGTTGCGACTTCGTGCTATCAGTCTCTGGAACAATCTTCCCAGTGCTATCAGGGACAGTCCTTCACTCAACATTTTTAAAAATCGCTTAAAAGAACACTATCTTTCTCTACCTTAATATATTTAAGTTTACATTATTTATGTATTTTATACATATATATATATATATATATTTCATTTTTTTAAATATTATGTATGGTTTTATGTATGTATGTACTTATTAGTAAGTAGTCTATTAATTTAATATTTATCGTTGTGCACATATGTAGGTCTATCTTTTGTTCATTAATCCTGTCCATCCTAGGTTTGCTGGAAGAGATCTCTTATTAGAGATAAGCTCGCCTTTGTACATGTTTTTTTCATTATTAAGTGTCTGTATTCTGTTTTTGTGCAATAAAGTATAAAGTATAAAAAGTATAATTAAAAAGCGTAAGCACTACACCACTGATGACCTATCTTCTAACGAGAGCGATTTAATGCAAGAAAAAACCGATTTCGAAAATCCAACAGAACCATTGATTACATCAGAATCTAGAAGCAGTTCGTGTGAATCAGAAAACGAAAACAATAATTCAAATGTATCTAGTATCTCGTTTAACACTGCAACGGATACTAATACAAGTCCCAACAGCTCATTCTCCTGGTTATTGGATTCCGATGTGTATCAAGACATTCCTTTTGGTGTAAGAATTGTTCGTGGGAAACACATGTTAGGATCATGTCGAGTTATTCTAAAAAATAATAATATCATAGTCAATAGAGAGAAATACGTGGCAACACCCGGATTGACAGAACTGTTGTTTAAGAAAATTCCAGATATGAAACAGATTACCACAAGAGATATGGAAAACTATAAACAACTACTGCTGATCACTAATGCGCATCGGAGAGATTTCGATTCAAAGAAACCAATTAAATCGAACAAAGGCTTTAGATATCTCAGTATCATCAAACCACTATTCAAGAATAGTAAAAGCATTTCCACCAGTACTGATAATTTAAGTAAAGGTTCTGGATTGCCTTTAATGAAACGACTGAAGAAAAATACCGATTATGTTTATTGGGATGACCCCAATGAACTAGTTGAAAGACTTAAATTACTTGTAGCGTCTCGAGATGCTGGCAATACTGGTCTTGATGGTGAAATAATCTCAATTTTAAACGAGTTGCAGGAAAGTGGTATTATTGGTTAAATAAATATCTATAAATCAGTGTATTAATACCAGTGTATCATTATCATTCATCCAGTAAACACTCTTATGATGAATATTGATAAATTTGGTCATCACGTGCATAAGCGATTGCGAAAATCGGAAAATATAGAGGGTGATATAGATTTACGTCCTGCTCGATTAAAAGGTTTGAAATCACCTCGAACTTCAGACGAAGCTGTTAATAAAGCATACGTCGATAAATTGATAAAGTTAATACCAACGAGGGATGAAATGCATGATGAACTTACAACATTAAAAAAAGAAATAGATCTCTTAGTGGTAAAACTTAATACAAATTATTATACAAAAGACGAACTCATCAATATTTTAAAGAAAGTTACATCAAAATAGTATGAGCAAACAGCAAATTGTTGATGAGATTCATAAACAAGCACGTAGAAATTTTCTACGTAGACATGTGGTCTTAAAAGGAATAGATGATTTGTGGCAAGCTGATTTAATAGATATAAGATCTTTTTCCCATCAAAATAGAGGACATAAGTTTATTTTGGTTATCATTGATGCATTCTCAAAATTTGCATGGGTAAAACCACTTAAAACGAAATCGATGATGGAAGTTGTGTCTTCTTTCCATGATATACTAAAATGTGGAAGATCACCTACTAATTTGCAAACTGATCAAGGAACAGGGTTTTATAACCAAAACTTTCAGAAACTTATGAAATTGTATGATATTAACCACTACTCTTCATATTCAGTAAAAAAAGCTTCAATTGTTGAAAGATTAATTAGAACTCTAAAAACCAAACTATATAAGCATTTCAGTATGACTGGTAATCATAAATGGTTAGGCGAGCCCATAAAGAACGTGATTAATACATACAATGCTTCTAAACATAGAACAATTGGATTTAAGCCAATAGACGTAAATCAACAGAATACAAGTATTGTTGCAAACAACATATTAAAAAATCAGAAGAAATTACCACCCCAAAACAACAATAATTTTAAAGTAGGTGATCACGTGCGTGTGAGCAAATACAAAAGTTGTTTTGATAAAGGATATACACCAAATGGGTCTACAGAAATATTTGTAATTAAAAGTATTAATAAAACTAACCCCATAACCTATAATTTACAAGATAAAAGACAAAATTAAAGGTTGCTTTTATGAAAAAGAAATTCTTAAAACCAAACATGTTAATGTGTATTTGATTGAAAGAATTCTCAAAAGAAAGGGTAATAAACTATTTGTAAAATGGTTAGGGTTAGGTGAGAATGAAAACAGTTGGATAAAAAAATGTGATTTAGTACATTAGTATGAATATAAAAGAATTAGGATCTTTGTATTATTAACATTAATGTGTGGATAATGAAAAGTGAAGGACTTGTCAACAGTTTAATAAATAATTTACCTTTCGAGTTACATATACCTGGCTATCAGTACTGTGGTCCAGGTACACGCTTACAAAAACGTTTAGCCAGAGGAGAAAGGGGAGTTAACAAATTAGATAACGCTTGTATGCAACACGATATTGCATACATTTTTAATGATAGTGAAGATCGAAGACAGGCTGACATTCAATTAATCGATATGGCAAAAAAACGGATGCGATCCAAAGATGCTAGTAAAGGTGAAAAAATTTCTTCTTGGCTCGTTAATAAAGTTATGAAAACTAAAGTCAAAGTAGGAGGTGGTGTTAGAAACTTCAAAAAAATTGTAAAAGGTTTGACAGCGAAATTAAAAAAATATAAACCTAAAAGCAATAAAGCTGCAATCAAATATATGTATTTAGCAGCAAAAAAATGTTTCCCTAAAAATTGTCAAGTGAAACTACCTAGAATTATACCAATACCAAAAACTGGTGGAATATTACCTCTTATTCCGATATTTGCGGGCCTCTCAGCATTGGGATCATTAGCTGGCGGTGCGGCTGGTATAGCGAAAGCTGTTAACTCTTTGGCGGACGATAACCGAATGTCAAGTATTGCGTTTTAGACACATAATTTTGTATGGGAATAAAGGCAACGCTATAGAATTCGTATCCATTTCCAAGTACTGGGCTACTATGTGATATGACACAGAATGCTATAGAAGTCGAACGCTAATAGAGGTGGTGTCCATTCGCAAGTAATAACACAATATGTGATGTGACACAGAATTCTATAGGATTCGAACGCTATAGAAGTCGTGTCCATTTGCAAGAAATAATTACTATGTGATGTGACACCGAATGATATAGAATTCGAACTCTTTAGAATTCGTGTCTATTTGAAAGTACAAATTCAAAGCAATGTGACACAGCATGCTATACACAAGCACCGCAGCAATTTGCTCAAATCTCCTGCCTGACATGACAAATGGAAACAGAGGATGATAGTACAGAGAATCTGTTTGTGTGAAGAACTTCCTGATATTTGGTGTGGTTATTTGCCTCTGGAACATACACAAGACCAGAAACTTCTTCATTTCCGTCTCGTCAGTTGGTTTGAACGCATGTTTTCGAGATCCTCTTGTATATGGCCTCTCTACGTTACACAAAGCAGCTCCATAAGCATTGGTACATTTTACAATATACTTCAACATTTCTTCATCAAAAAACATTTCCAGTACGTTTGCAGGCGTTTTGTCACTATTCAGAGGTACTGATGGGACAACGTCAGAACTATCAAAGTAAAACTTTGGAATAGGTTTTGTAGTCTCCTCCCAAACGTCGTCGCCCATAACTGGTGATGGTGCTCGTATTACCAGTAGTATTTGGTTGATGTGATATAGGCTCTTCATGGTTTTGACCAAAAAAAATATCTGCTGTACTAGATCTGGGGAACTGTCCAGCCTATTGTCTTGTTTAACTTGCTCTAGTATCTGTTCAATCTCTATTGATATCATAGGCTCTGTGGCAGTCATCGAAACGTCGTTGTTTTGTAAAGGAATGCCGTGACTGCTATCTATTTGATTTGCCTGCGATGAACTTGACCCAGGATTAGTTTGATGTTCAACCTGCTGTATAACAGATGGTGAATTACGCAGGATTTGATCATATGACAACGTTGATACGTTTTGAGGTTCTTTATATTTCCTGGATTCGAGCACAATGTCACTTCTTGTTCGTTCTGAGTCATCGTCTGATATTGCAGATTTATCATTAATATTAGGATTGTATTGTAATCTATATCTGATCCATATTCTCCGTCACCATCACTAAAGGGATCATGTATCGTAGAACGTGATGAATGCATAAAAACTGCTCCGGACCGCTCCGCCAGAAAACTGGTCTTCCTGTTGCTGGTCTTCCTGCTGACGACCTCTGTGGCGCAGCGGTTGCGTATCTGCCTACCACGCGAGAGGTCCCGGGTTCGAATACCGGCTGGGACAAAAAAAAACCCAGGTCTTGGATGTTAACATGTTTGTGATGTCGCTGTTTCTGGTTCCCACGACACAGGGTATCCTAGTGTGGGGCCAGAAGCAATGTATGTGCCTGTATGTAAATGTTTGTTTGTTCATCAACTGATTGTTCCGATTCTTGCAAGTCGGTGCTGGACTCCGTCTCTGGATCCGAAGAGTCTTCTGAAGCCTCCCCAAATAACTTTCGAATCCTCTCCGAGTCAGTTTGTTTTATTCTACGAGGTCTTTTTGGTGGCATCTGTTAACAAATTATACTTAATTTCAGATATAAATGCGTATAGCTACTCAAAAACAAAATAAACAAAGCGTCACACCTCTTCCCAAACGGGGTAGCAGAGGCACAACTGTGACCACTTTCAGCCAGTGATTTAATACCTCCATTTTCCGTGACAGGGGGCTAGCCCATTGCCGCAGTTATGGAGTAATGATAGCTACTTATTGAATCGTTTATGCCATATGCAAAGCAAAAGTAATAAATAATATAATATACAGTAGGTACTTACGATCACTTTCAGCCAGTGATTCAATACTCCATTTAGCGTGACAGCTAGCCCATCGCCGCAGTTATGGAGTAATGATAGCTAGGTACTCTCAATGATCCTCTAATACCGTACTATGCAAAGCAAAAGTAATATAATAAACTGTACTTACGATGTTCGAAATATCGTGTTGCAAGAGTAGCAGCAGAGAAAATATGTCACAGATAACGCGCCTTCACTCCAGCGCACGCGTGCCGCTACTGAAGTAAAATGTATGCCTACACGCATTCTCTAGAGGTCGTGTGCGTAAACCGAAGGAGCGAGTGAGAAGGAAGAGATTTTTTTCTATGTGTGCGTAAATGGTCTAATATGACACTATCCAACCTGTGGAAGTACCTAAATGGACACAAAGAGCAGGGCTACCTATAACTGCAATGGAAATGCGAATTCTATAGAGTTTCCGTCCAAAAGAGAGGATGAAGGAACGAATTCTATGGAATCCGCGTCACTATGACTTCTTCATTGGAGTATTCTTGGGAATTCGCTGACCGCCATAGTGTTAACGATTACCAATCAACGAAAAAGAATTTACAAGAATCCGAACGCCATAATAAAATGATGGAATCTATCGCAATCGGTAAAGGTCTCTATATGAAACCATATAAAAAAGGGGAAGGATTGTTTGTTCGTCAGACAAAAAACTAAGGAAAAGGCTACCATCCCGCCCTCTATCTAATCTGGACATCATTGACTTCACATTGGACATCCCGTTTTTTCGAGGTGTGTTCATGAGGGATGGACTTCCGAAAAAAACATATAAATATGAATGTGCTGTTGTTAACTTAGACAGTTCAGATAGACCTGGAACTCATTGGGTAGCCTACGCAAAAATAAATAACTACTGTGAATATTTCGACAGTTTTGGTGATCTGAGACCACCACTCGAAATTTTAAATTATTTACATAACGTTAATATTTGTTATAATTTTAATCAGTATCAGACGTACAACACTTCAAATTGTGGACATTTATGTATAAAATTCTCACGTCAATTTTGGAGTAAACATTTATAAATAACGTGTATCAAAACTTTAGTAATCACTTTCATCATGTCCTTTACAGTATCTATTACGGGAAATGATTATTTTCTATCGACATACTATTCACCACCTTTGCAACTCAATAGCGATTATGAATGTGGTCTTTTATATTTTTCAACATTTAATTCTATTCCAAATATAGATGATAGAAACAATACATTCTACTATGGTAAAGATGAAAGTGTTAAAATACCTGAAGGTTCCTATGAACTTGAAGATATAAATGATTTTCTAAAACAAAATGTGAAAGACTGTGATTTAAAATTAACCTGCAACAATAATACCTTAACAACAAAGTTGTTTTGTTCTAAGGACATTCATTTCGAAAGAGAAAATTCTATCGGATCTATTTTAGGTTTTGGGGAAGAGATGTTAAAAAGCAATATATGGCATGACTCACACTTTCCTATCAGCATTCTACCCACAACCATAGTACGAATCGAATGTGATATCGTAAGCGGATCTTTTGTGAACGGAAAACCCGAGTCATATTATATATGAATTTGCGCCTAACGTACCACCAGGCTATAGAATTATAGAAACTCCCAAAAATATAATTTACTTTCCTGTCAATCATACGAGTGTGAACAATATTACTATTAGAATATTGGATGCTAAAAACAATTTAATAAATTTCCGGAAAGAAGGGATCCAGCTTTATTTGCACTTGAAGAAAAGATTATTGATTTCAATAAAAAGCCTGCACAACCACCAAAACTATCTAGTGTCACTCGAGAAATAACGAAAAAAACATCTCGTCCAAGAAAACTGTCGAAGGAAAATAAAAAAATTCTAAAATTACTAAAAATTATAAAATGAATATTTTAAACATATCTGAACCTTTAACATACGATAATAGTATCGAAAATTATCAGTTTCATTCATACAAACCATACATCGCCAGCTACAACAATAATGATGAAATCCGCATACCAGTCAATCAACAAGATTTATACCTTTTGCCATCTGAAAGTTCACTTTATATCGAAGGGTCACTTAAAGTCACTAACAGTGCTACCAAAGAAGTAATACAATCCGTGGATTTTACAAATAATCCATTTCTATTCCTTTTCCAAGATATCCGATATGAGATAAACGGAGTTGAGATAGACAAGGTGAAAAATGTGGGTGTCACAACAACTATGAAGTCTTTATTGTCATTGAGTGGGTTGGAAAATAATGCTAACAAGAATTGGGGGTGGAGTATTGATAGCAACAAGGTAAAAGGAGGTACTTTCGCAGCTAACATTCCACTCAACAAAATTTTAGGGTTCGCTGAAGACTATAAGAAAATAATGATCAATTGCAAACATGAACTAGTTCTTTTGAGAAGTAATACTAATTTGAATTCTATACAACTTAGTACCAACGAAGTTTTAGAAAAGTTTGATCTTACTAAAATACTATGGCGAATCCCACATATCAAGGTATCAGACAGAGAAAGAATCAACTTACTAAAATATTTGGAAAAAGATCGTTCTATCAATATTTCGTTTAGAAATTGGGATCTATATGAATACCCACTCTTACCAAATACTACGAAACATACATGGGCAATAAAAACTTCTTCACAATTAGAAAAGCCTCGCTATGTAATAATAGGATTACAAACCAATCGGAGAAATAATGGATCAGTCGATGCTTCTCGATTCGATCACTGTAATCTACGTGACGTTAAAGTATTACTTAATTCTGTCTATTATCCGTATGAGAGTTTAAACACGGATTTCAATCATGATAAGTTCTCTTTAATATATGAAGCATATATAAACTTCCAACAGTCGTATTACGGTCGTCGGAGTGAACCGTTGCTTAGTCCATCTGAGTTCAAAACTAAAGCACCTTTATTTGTAATTGACTGTTGTCGTCAAAACGAAACTCTAAAAACTGGACCAGTAGATGTACGTGTGGAAATTGAATCCACAGCTGAAATACCTGCTAAAACTAGTGCCTACTGTCTTATAATAAACGATTGTTTGATTGAATATAAACCTTTGACGAGTATTGTAAAGAAAATATCATGATGAAACAATACTTGGTGGTTGATTTGCAAGGATTCAAAGACTATAAAAATGATTTTATCGTGAAAGAATTCGCGTTAGCTACTAACAAGTACACACAAATGTTTTTAGTTAATCCACCTTTTGCTTATTCATCTTTAACCCTCAATTTACCTGGTGGAACCAAATCACGTAATTTACCTCGTGGAGTCCATGGGACTCCGTCTTATAAAATCAATGATATTGTAGAAAATAAAAGGATTTAAGTACTGCAAAATTGTTTATTATACTGAGCAACATTTAACTATCAGGCTTTCACATCACATTTTGTTATAAATAGGTAACAGTCTTGATGAAAATTAAGAAAACTAATAAACTAAAAAAATGTTAACAAAAGTAAATGACAAATTCTGGCAGATAACTAAAATATATAAAAAAATATTTTTTAACGTTTTTCTTCATAGCGAACTCTTAAATATAATCAACTTTCTAAAATTAAATAATAAATGGTACATGTTCATACGAAAATAAATAACCTGCATCGCTTACTTCCTGTCTTTAGCTACATACCAAACACAGTTTTTTTTTGTATACGCCAAACATACCGGTCTCATACAGCAATGACAGAGGTATACTGTGTTTCTTTTCAGGTGGCTAGGACACATATGACAGTATTTCCTCTTATCTAGAGGCAATTTTTCGTCTTATAATAATATCTGTCTATATCTATAAATAACAATATCCGTCACGCAATTCACCCCATGGAGTCCAGTGGACTCCATGCCCACAATTACTCACCCTTACGAGCGAAGCAAGCGCACGTCATTTCTACCCCGCGTTGGGCGCGTCATTGCATGAAGGTACTGGGACGT
The DNA here is from genome assembly GCA_963457715.1 of Argyresthia albistria. Lineage (NCBI taxonomy): Eukaryota > Metazoa > Arthropoda > Insecta > Lepidoptera > Argyresthiidae > Argyresthia > Argyresthia albistria. The sequence goes on along the minus strand of CAUOQF010000387.1, from coordinate 39,753 downwards.
GCTAAAACTAAATCACGATTTTAAAGGTATTAGACCGATATGAAACTTCGCGTGGAGTCCCTGGGACGTAACAGATAAATTAAGGGTTAACACCTGCTGAAAAAAAACATGTAAATTGGATTGAGAGAAATCGAGGTATTTACTGGAGAGAAGGATTTGCATGTGTTCAAAAAAGTTGTAAAACCATATCTACAAAATTGTGAAATATTTGTGAAGGGTAATGAAAAAATCCAGTGGTTAAAGGATTTTTGTATCGACTGTAATGTGACTAATATTGAGGAAATGGGTTGTCCAAATTTAAAAACTCTTGATGAAATTAGATATAAGAATAATAATAATGCTAAGTCTAATGTTCCTGTCAATGGTGATGTTTGGTGGGATCATCCTATTCCTAAATTTAATGATTTGATGTGTATAAATCACAAAAAAATATGTGCACTGAAACATGTAATACTTCTACGAAATTGGATGGAAGAGTATCAATCTAATAAAGGTGTATTTTGAAATTACTACTTTTTAAAATTTATTAACCTACTCCTAATAGTTATGTAAAGCGGATAAGAAAACAAGAATTTTAATGAAAATATTTTTATTTTGGTATAGAAAATGTATAACAAAATCACGATCAAAACAAGTTTATAAATGCACACCGTTACAATAAATCATAATTTACATATTAAGAATTAATTCGTATCACTTATTGTTTTTGAATTTTTTTTTATGATATTCTCCGTCATATCTAGGACATCGTCTAGCCCATCCACAACAACATGTTGTGCTTTCAGATATGGGTTGCTACTTGTTTTATCTGTGAGGTCATAAACCTCAATTTTTATTAGACGCAACCCTCTGCGCACCCTTTTTACCACCACGTACGACCCATCATCTTCTAACTGCCGCTTCTTCAGTTCTTTCTTATTGGGTGGTGAAGTGTGGTAGGGGGTTAGTTGTGGTAGCGGTGGTGGTGGTGGTGGTGGTGGACTGTATGCTGATATTGGGGGAGGTGGAGATGAAACAGGTTGCTGTATCTCTTCTTCATCGCTGTCAAATCCCTCCAAAATATTTTGAGCGTAGTAGAAGGGGTTGTTCATGTTTGATGACATCCTGGGAAAAATAAAAATAGATTACTTAAGTAAAAAGCAAATAGAAGCGGCGGTGTAGGCCGCACTTTAGCATTACCCGCCTTGTCACATTACATGGATGCAAGCGACGTTTTCATACCGCCGACAAGTCAAAACAAGTTTTCTTGCGCCCCGCTATTAGCCGCTGCCGTACGCGACTCACCACCCAGGTATTAACATGACAGCGATAGCTATAGTGAGAGCGCAAAACCCTATTTATTTGTATGCCGCGCGCGCGTCTCGACCGACACCGCACCGTGCTCAAGTCAAAACAGGTTACTTTTTTTGCGCCCTCGCTATTATCACACACACAATTCTGTACGCGACTCGCGACCCTGGTTGAGGTTAATGATGTAAAAGTAAATATTAAGAAATTAAGAAATCAAAGTAAAACATACCTGAGCTTAGTTCTTTCAATGCTTGAGAGTGGGAGATTCACGTGTGATCAAGTGCACTTTTTTTTATGGAATGATGCATTTTCAATTGCTAATCAAAGGAGGTAAATGCATTTTGGAGTCACATTACAATAATGCGTCCCAAGTTAGGTTTTAATATGATATCAAGAATAGTATTACTTCCACGTCATATTCTTGTAACGTGGGAACAAGTAAGTAACCGGAGACAAGGCGAAGGTTTGTAGGTACCTCTAGAATCTTTACTTTTGTCAACCTACATATCAAACACGTGAATTCTTTTGCTTAGTATGTAAGTAGTCATCAACAAGCCACACTCTTTTTCAAGCGATTATGTACTTTACTACTACAGGGTGTTTGGAGTATGCAGCAACAATTTTTTTTTGGGGAGTAAAGGACATCATTCTAAACAACTTTCACTATGAAAGCGATTTAATTAGACCAACTTTTTTTTAAACATTTCAATACATTTTAAGCCGAATACTCCAAACACACGGTATAAACCCTTCTATGTAAAAACTGTTACAGCCTCTGTGGCTCTGCATCTCGCATGGTAGATGTGAGAGGTCCTGGGTTCGATTCCCTGTGAGTGTAAAAAAAAACTAAATGTGCTTGTATGTAAATGTTATTGTAAGCGTGTTCCCTGCGTGTTCCATATAAGTATACCGTTCTAGACTGCAAGGCGTTGGTGGTTGAGGGTTTATTAAAAAACGAGTTATACGTTTTATGTGTTGCTCATAACTTAACATCACTTCACACAAAATTAGTGATTAGACTAACTAAAACAATGATTCGAAATGCCCCCATGACATTGTTTCTATCTTATTCCTTAAAATTATTCGTTTATCATCGTTAGATGATAACGCTACTTTACACAGTTCCTGGGTAAATAACTGATGTCGCAGTGATTTAAAAAATACATTTTTCTTGCGAATTATTTCTCCAGTCTTTAGTACTCTTTTATATTCTGAGAAATTTAAACTGCGAACTGCAGCTTTTTGGATACCCTTTGCTTTTTTAATTACATCATTTCTTGTCTTAATACAGTAAAGCTTGGATCTAGGGATGTTCCGATACCTATAAGGTATCGATACCTACTCATATAAGTAGTACTCATATCGTTTTACGACACTACTCATATAAGTAACCATAAAGTATCGATACCTACTCATATCGATAGATTTTTTTAGCAATAATGAAAAAATATGGTTTTCTTTATATTTTATTACTAATAAGTACTTTTATACAAAAAACTCGTCTTTATTTAAATTTCCTAAAAAGAGCAGTTGCTCAAGATATTTGGGAGATAATCGGTTCCTCGCCTTGCACATCGTAAAACCCGCTTTGGAAAAAAGACTTTCGCTCGGCACCGACGTTGCTACTGTACTATCGATAAATATTGAAGTGCATATTTATACAGGCAGGGAAACACGAACTTCATGTCATCCCATTCGGAAAATGGATTATTTTTTAGAGATACCACAGGGTTTGAGAGGTAAAGTGACACCTCGTCTCCTTGATGTGTCTTCTTCTTCTTTTTGTGACCATGAGCCAATTCCTTATGGTGCTGCCAGAAATCATAATCGGGGCGTTCGATAGATGTGGCATCATCCTCTGATTCATGTGGGCTACTCTGTTGATCGGTGACCATGTTTCTCAGTTTATTTATGGCTCTTCCGCATGCAGCTGGATCTTGAAAATGAAGGTTTTTAAACCTTGGGTCCAATAAAGTGGCTAGGGCTGCGTGGTCATTGTATTCAATCAACCCATATCTTTTTTTCGCGCGTTCGTAGGTCGTAATTATAAGATGCGTTCAAAAAATTAGTTCCGTTCGTTCGTACAACAAGATTGGTTTGATTCGATTCGATTCAAGTACATTTGTTTCGATACCAAGTAGGTACTCGCTAGATTGATTCGATGCTAAAAGTAGTTGGTATCGAAACAAAAGTATCGATTACATACTCGTATTTACTTGAATCGGAACATCTCTACTTGGATCTCAAACCAATAAACGCTTCTATGTTTTGACCACCAAGCTCGTCTTTAAATAACCCGGGGACTTTCTTGTTTCTTGGTTGGATACCATAAATGTTGTTTACAGGATAATTACTTGTATCAAAATATTGATGAAAATGTAATTTCAAATCACTATAAATATCATCGGTTTGTAAAGAATATAAAAAGCTGTCTGTATCTGTATAACAAAGTCGGATTTTCTCTTTATAGAATGGTTTCATAACAGAGTAATGAAAATTATACATGTGACTTTTAGAGAGCTCTAATACTGTAAAACCTATTTAAATAGGTTTATCTAAAACAACATTTTCAGGTTTCATTTGGATGGCAACGAAGTATTCGGAAAAAACAGACACGCTGTGAAAGTTTGGTTTTGCAATCAATAGATCTGCTGTGTGCGATCTTTTAGTTTTATTCGTATTATCACTCCATTTATTTATTAGTTTAATAGTTACACGTTTTTCTACATTTTCTAAAGTTTTTCCAAATATGCTATTATTCAACAATTTAAAGAAATCTTGCTCAAACTGTGATTTTGCAGTTTGACGTAGAGATGTAATTAAATCTATATATTGCTTTAGGAATGGGCTCTGTCTGAATTGAATGACACGATGAATATGTTTCAAAATCAATCCATGTTGAGTACATGTCTGTAAATAAATGTAGTGAATAACATATCTAAATTTATCATATAAGTTAGGTATCAGTTTCCCTGTCTTTGAACCAAATGGGGTAAAGTTTTGAGGGCAAAATGGTAAATCGTTATGGAAATCATGTAGATGTTCTGGATACTCCAAATCAACTTCTAAAATATAACCGAATTGAGAATTCTTAGGTATTTGTAGTATACTTAGTCTATCGATATCTTCTTTATCCATTAACTTAAAATCAGAACACGGTAAGTTTCCTGTCATTGCATGTCCATACAAGTTGTTACAATCAATGTATAAAAGATGATTCGATTCAATATTAGGGTTGTGATTATTAACATATTTATTGTTGGCTTTAACATATCGGTTGGAACACAAACAGATACCACCCCTTATTCCACTTTGTATCATTCGATACATTTCCAAATCAGTGATAAGTTCAAGTTTAACTCTTGTCTTTAATAACATAGCATCGAAACTAAGACTTGGTGCTGTTATGTAATGAGCAGGGTCCAATTTATAGTTCTCAATACACGCCTTTCGAAATTTTTCGAATATATCCGACAACAAGATAACATCTGATTTCAAATAAAGGTCAGTATATTCTCCTAAGTTGGATATACAGAATTTATTCCAAACTCGTTTCGCATGCTCATAGTCAGATTCAGATATGTGTTCGTTTGTCAAGCTACTGAAAAAATGTTTGTGGTCAGGTAAACAAGTTTCTTTGTATGATTCCCAGCCAGTGACATATTCATAAGGGTAAACACCTTTACGTCTCATTAATTCAAAGTGATCGTGTTCAGGATAATGATTCTTCAAGTGAATAAAGTCATCTTTGTCAAGATTTGATGACAACTTGTCCAAACTAGTAGATAAAACAGGACAGTCCAGCTCTCTTCATTTTCAGAAATCGTGTAAAGGAGCATTATCTTTCTCTTTCATAAAGTTAGTAGGTATTAAATATGTATTAGGGTTTATTTATGTTAAGATATATATGATTAATATTATGTATTCATGTAGGTACTTAGGTATTTATTATATTCAGTAATTTAGTAATATAATTTATTTATATTTTATTTTTACTTTAGCACATAGGCCTACCCGTTTTGAGTTTTAAAATGTATCCTGTCCATCCTGGGTTTGCTGGAAGAAATCTCTTTTTAGACATAAGCTTGCCTTTGTTCATGCCTTTTCTGTTCTGTTTGTGTTTTTTTTCTGATATGTGCAATAAATATATACGAAAATACGAAAATAAAAAGTTAAAGGAGTCAACAAATCGAACCGATATCCTGATAAATTGTGGAAAAATATATTTACAATTTTTTTTAGAGCAAAGCGTAGGTTGCAATATAAATGCGCTGCGCCTCGAAATCGTCCTGTTAAATGACAATGATCTCTAACCTTATCATCCAGTAGCCTTTCAGAACAAATGTGACAAAACTGAGCATTCTCGTAAGACATTGAATCGCTTTCGTTGTAAATCATTGCTACTTTCTGATCCAATATTGACTTTATTCGTAAAACATCACGCTTCAAGTATTCTATAAATACATGTGCGCTATTTGGTCCACGGTAAGATCTATACTTATTAAGGTTAGAGTCATACGAACAAACAATATAGTATGCAAAAGCTGCCGGGACATGTTTGTGAGTTGTAGTCGTTGAGCTACAGCTTTCGTTTCTATCTTTGTAAGGTTCTAGAAAAGATTCGAAGTCCGCATAAATCGTGAATGGTAAACAAAGCATTCTCTCAAAGTGGGTAAATTGTGTACAGCTACCTGGATTCGGAAGTGTAGTCGCAACACCACCACATATGTGAGTAGCCAACTTGCCACTATCATTGAAGAATATGAGACATTCATCACAAAAATAAATTTTACGATGGTTTTTTGTTTGTTGTGAATGAAGCATCTTACTCAAGTCCTTTATCCAGCAATAATGAGATTTTGTACCATTCTCGAAATAGAGTAAATTAATGTGACTTTGTCGCTTAGCTTTTGTTTTGTAAAGAGGTCCAACAATAGTTTCTTTATTTTTCAATCCATATACATTGACGCTTATCTGTGAATTATTTTTTTCGAATATTTTTATATCTGATAGAGATACAGGGAAAGTCATATCAGTCGTATTAAGAACCTCAGAAAAATGTGGGTACGATGTGACTTTGTTCGGGTTATTCACTCTTGGAAATAATGCGGCTATTATAGACCAAAGGAAGCAATAATTGTCAAAGTTTTTTATGTTGACGCAAGCCCGTTTATTTTTAATGTTTTTTGGCAACTCAATATAGCAGCAGGGCGATTCGTGCCACAAAAAAACACTATCGTTTCGATCTCGTTACGATCGAGTTGTCAAATTGCGATTCCTGCCACCAAAATACGATTTGCGTAGTTTGATAGTTTCGAGATCGCAAAAATGAATGAACGAAATGGAATATGACGCGATTCCTGCCAGTTTTTCCAAGTTTTTCGGTATCGCAAACCTGTCATATTTTGACGTTAAAACGTTTCTAAACAATTGGAAGATAAGGTAAATTTGTAAGATCGCTAATGATATATATTGTTAAAATCACAGGAAAAATAATAAGTTTTAGTGTTGAATTTGTGGTTTTTAACTCTGGTGTAGATTGGGAGTGTAGAGGTAGGTTGTGAGTGTGAAGTAGGACACCCTAAATGTGACATTTGCAGTCAAATTTAACGCTTACGAATCTTACGACTAAATAATACTAAATAACCAAGAATATTAAGCCTTTCGTCAGCCGGACAGCCGTTCCTACCACGTACTTTTCCATCCTTCCCGAATTCGTTTTTTTCCTAAGCATTATTTGTTGTAATAATCATTAGGCGTTAAGTATTATTGCTACATAATGTACAACCATTTCATTAATTTAAGATGTGGCGAATTCAAAGAATGTGGCGTCTTCTTGATGCAGCTCACAGAGTTGATGTTGCGAATCGCCGCCGTCAGCTGCGCCAGTTAAGGCAGAGGAATGACCCCTTCGAATTGCCGGATGCAGAGTTTGTAGCGACGTACAGACTCTCGAAGGAAGTTGTGCAAAACCTTATAGAGGAGTTGACTCTGATCCTAACCCCCACGGAGCCAGGAGATATATCAGTGGCAAGGAAGGTATGATAAATAAATAAATATTTTGTACATGTACTTATAACTTATTTTATAAAAAATGGATTAAGTACTTAAATAAGTATAGGTAATGTAAGGTAAGGTGCTTCATGTTTCAGGTCTTGATTGCTCTTGGTTTTTTTGCCTCTGGATCGTATCAGAGAGGAGTGGGCCAAGGCGCTACACATAGTGTATCTCAGCCCACAGTCTCAAAGGTTATTAATGAAATAACAGATGCACTAAACCATCCGGGAATCCTTCGAAAATACATTGTGTTCCCTAGAACACAGGAAGAAAGGAACACTGTAAAACTAAGGTATGCTTACTCCTTATTGCTCGTCTTACAATTTAGCCTCTAGTTATCCCTGAATGGGTAGGCTATAAGGTGCATTGCACCCACTTTTGGCAGGTGTTTTGTTAGTCTCATATTATTATGCTGAAAATAAAAATTGATATACCTATATAATTTTTGCAGATTCTTTGAGTTATTTAATTTCCCGGGGATTGTGGGCTGCATAGATGGCACCCATGTCTGCATTATGAGGCCTACTGAAAATGAAGGGGAGTACTTCAATAGGAAGCACACACATTCCCTCAATGTGCAAATAGTAAGTTTTTTAATTAAACAAATTAACATTTATTTAATATTTATATTTTTAAACAACTAAAATTTAGGAACTTGTAATCACAGTTTGTATTTATTTATAATTAAGTAGGCTATAATCTTAAAAACTTAACAACATACCTACATGTAGGACCTTATAATCACAATTTGTATTTTTACAGATATGTGATGCAAATCTACTTATTTTAAGTGTTGATGCGAGCCATGGCGGGGCAACCCACGACTCTGCCATTTGGAATGGTCACCCGCTGAAAGATTACCTAGAGGCCCTAAATGAACAAGGAGAAGCTTTGTGGCTCTTAGGTAAGAATTGACTAGCATATTCTATTATATTCTAGAAGGGGGTCAAGTTCCTGTACATGGATCTCTCGAGTGGAACATTTGTACATGTCCCCTTTTTATTAGCTCGGCAGCATATTACAATGATTAACATTCCTATTAAAATAAATAATTATGAAACTAAACTAAAATGTTTGTTTAAGGTGACTCAGGATATGCTCAGCGGGAGACTATGATGATCCCCATTTTGGATGCTGCACCAGGAAGTCCGGAGGCCATGTACACCGAGATGCACGTGAAGACACGCAACTGTGTTGAGCGGTGCATCGGTGTACTGAAGGCGCGTTGGCGTTGTTTGCTTGCAGCACGAATGCTGCACTACAAGCCAGAAAAGGCGGCCCGTATTGTGAATGCATGTGTAGTTTTACATAACATAGCACGTAAAACAGGGGCGCCTGTGTTAGGATTGACTCAAGAGGAGGAAGAGGAAGAAGAGAGGCGTGTAGCCATGGAAGAGCAGGCGCGTGCGCAGGGCCGGGAGGACGCCGCACAGGCCGTGCAGCAGCCGCAGCAGCGCCGCGTCGATCCTGCTCTCGTCGCCGGCCGGGCAGCACGAGCCGCACTGCTCTCGCGACTGCGTCGTCGGTAGAAATTGACTGCAAAAATTAATTTAAATTACTTTTTTTATAGAAATCTAAATAAAAAACTTTGTTCCAATTAACACAAAGTTTGTATGCAACTCACCTATCTTTGTCTTATGTGTCGTTTGTTTTGTTGTCTTTTTCCAGAGCCTAGAATAGACAAAAATATAAAACTTTGGTATGATCATGTACTAAAAAGCATTTATTTTCTTAGTAATTATGATATAATTAGATTATATAGGTTGCCGATAGTGGAAAATTAGTACACTGTATCTAAATATGCAGATTTCCACTCGAGTTTTCCTTTACGAAACATATTATAGTACAAGTATATGGTATTAAAATTCCATTTTTATAGAATAATTCATAGTATGTACATGGCAGCATTTAACCAAACAATTAAGAACACAACCTACCTTTTTCCATATTTCTAGACCCTCTTCCGCTATATTTATTAGTCTTTCATTAACATAGGCTTGCCTGTTGAGGCCTTCTTCTGCTATGTTAATCATCTTCTCCTGAATATCAGACTGTCTGTTTAAGGCTTCAGCCATCATTTTGATGGCTGAAGCCGTGGCCTTTTCAGACTTTATTTGTTCCTTTTGCATCTCGAGGACATCCGCCTTTGCATCTGCAAGTGCGTCTCTAGGAGTTGAGGATCCTGAAAATTTGTAAGAAATTGATCAGATATAACTATAGGTATATTTTATAGTAAATACTTGTACATCTTGTCATAGTAAAGAAAGGCACTCATGTTTTTATCAAAGTATGAATGTCAAGCAAACTTATCTTTAACTTGTTTTAAAATACCTATTTTCTTCAGACTATTTAATAAATACTCACGCTGCCGGTTCTTTTTTGGTTTTTTGGCAGGAGTAGAACAGTCTTCATTCTCAGTACCATCTGAATAAAACAAAATTAAACTAAGTTTTTTGTTTTCTATTTTTAGTGAAGGACCTATCAAGTATAACACTTTCATATTAATCAATATACACGCTTACATATTATTATTGGAGTAGTAGGAACAGGTACGTCCGGGGTTATGTCACTCATGGCACTGTGACTAGTTGTAGCAATATTGCTACCACTAGTCACAGTGGCTGTCGTTGCCGGTGGCGGTGGGGCATCTTCAGCAAAGGGAAGCACCTTTAATTGATGGAGTAGCAGGAAATTAGGTTTTCATTTATACACATAGAAAGCAGGTAGCCAGTCCTGATCTATTAAGCTTATTGGTGCTAATCCTTCCAGGTAGTCAGCACAGGCTGTGGGTTTTCATACTATGACTGTCCAAGTACAGGATCACAAGACAAGACCTACCAACTGCAACGAGGAGTGAGACAGGGGGATGTGATATCCCCGAAACTGTTCACCAATGTGATGACGTATGGTGCAGAAACGTGGACACTGACGGTAGGACTGGTCCACCGATTTAAAGTCGCTCAGCGTGCTATGGAGAGAGCTGTGCTTGGGGTATCTCTGATGGATCATATCAAAAATGAGGTTATCCGTCAGAGAATTAAGGTTACCGACATAGCTCTCAAAATCTGCAAGCTGAAGTGGCAGTGGGCTGGTCATATCTACCGAAGAAACGACAACCGTTGGGGTAGACGAGTTCTCGAGTGGAGACTATGAACAGGCAAACGTAGCGTAGGCAGGTAGCCGGTAGTGGCTGGATGAGGAAGGCCGAGGACCGAGTATTATGGCGCTCCTTGGACGATCATTGGCTGATGATGATGATGATGACTCAGAAATACTTACCATGTAGTCACCCTCTGCATTTAACAATAGAGGAGGCAGCGGGTCGACCCGAACATTTGGGATTTGCCCACCAAACCTGGGACCCAAAATTCCCACTGCCCTCTCCTCCACTGCAGACAGAGGAGGACAAAGTGCTCCCCCTCCTCCAGTCCCAGTGTGGGACTTGTTCAGTGCCCTCAACCGCACTTTCAACTTATTTTTGTAGTCGCTCCAGTACTATAAAATACAACATACCAATCAAATACAATACTGATACATCTTGGTAACAGGAAACGAAGATACAAACTTATAATAGACTAGGACTACATACCTTAGTCCACCCTTTCACAGTTTTGTGTGCTCCCCCGCCTTGAGAGTTTAAATTGCTGGCAATCTGGCTCCATAATTCCTGGCTCTTGTGCCTAGCCTCGGTGGTTCTAAGAAAGCCAACGGCTAGGTCACGGTGGCTCTCCATAAAGTTTAGCAGAGCCTCCAACTGTGCGTAGGAGACTCTGCTATTTCTATTTATATCTTCGTTCATCCTTTTTTTACTTTTCAAATATAACCAACAATCTTTGGTAGGTATGTTTTCGTGAAAAGAAAACAAGAAAATAAAAAATATGGCGTCTGTCAGATATGCCAACGTTGTGCTATTCTTTTCAACGTTGAATAAAAAAGTCGTTCCGTCATTACTTGGTAACATTACTATCGATACTAAATCCAACAAAATACATTGGTGGAAAAATTTATACATCGAGTTTTTAATTTTAAATAGCATTATAACAATAAATAACAATACATCCTCGAATGAAATAATTTTAATCAAACGCAATGATTCATTTATGAGTTTAAATTCATAAAATGTAATTAAAATTAGTGGTAGTTAAACATTATTTATACATGGCAATTTGAAGGTTATTATTTCATTCATTTCACTCAAGCGATCGAATTAAGTTCTAGCGAGAGCTAAGTATAGGAGGCAGGAATACCGTTTCTGACCATTGCGTATTTCTAACTTAATTCGATCGTATCGTAGACAGATCGTTTTTCAAATGTTTTGGTTGTGGCACGAATCGCCCTTCTGGAGGCTCGCAGTGGACTATATTTATTAACATTGACTTCTAAATACATGTTTTCCAAAAATGACCAGCCGCTTTCCCGATCTTGAAACTCACTTAGCTTTGTACAAATTTTATCTAAGACTGAGGAAAATATTTCATTAAACTCATAGTTTTGGAAAATGGATAAATTTTCAGTCGCAAAAGACTTTATTTCAGTCACATCATTTTTCGGCAAATAATATTGAGCAAAGAACTCAAAGTTAACCTTAATAGAATTAGGATTGTACTTTCGCATCGAGTATTTGTCTCACATGACGACGTAGGCGCCAGATATATTCGCGGGGTGGTAAATGAGTCTCTGTTGAAGATTGGGATTGTGTTTCGCTATCACACACCTGATTACTCGCTTGCTCATTGGAATAAACTCTATAAGAAGCTATCCGACTCCTGAATGCACTTGAAACTTTCGAAATATTGTCACTAACATACACCAAACTGTTATTTTTGTGTAAAATTAAACGTAAATGGGAAGAAAAACCCCGACTTTTAATTGATTTATCACAAACCTCACAAAATATTGTTTTATCACTCATATTGAACAAGTTTTATACATAACACTATTTAATGTGAAGTATGTGTCACTGTAAGATTGCTAACCCTGCGGGTGTATAAACTAACCCGTAGGACTGGTATATCAAATTAAGTATCTAAAGTTATTTACTAGCTTTCAGCTAATATGGATGACACAAACTTTATCAAAGCCTAACAAACTAAATATGGTAACACATTTAACGCATTCATATCAGGTTGAATATGAAATAATGTAGTGCTTATGTAATATAGGTAATGTTTATTTGAATTAATCCAATGAATGAATTCTATCAACGTCTAATTACTTACTAGAATTCTCGATACAGAAAGTACCTTCATTTGTAAATTTAGCCTTAGCCAAGTGGATAAATTTAAAGAGTGCTTCGAGCTCTGGCTCGCTATCATTTACTTGATAGCGTAAGTTAACAGCAGCCTTCCAATAGCGCTGGCGCGCGTCCACGTTAATAATGTCCTCTTTATTATATACCCGTAACTCAACAAAGAGATTCCCCTCAAGATCCTCACTTCTTTTGAGCAATCCTCCAGCCACACGACGCCAAAGCACACTTTTGAGGGGGTTTACTTTGGCTTCTGCTATTGTCACAGCATCCTTTTCATCACCAAAGAGGTCGGTCAACGTAAATTTTTTGTTGTCCGGTGTTGATACCACCGTCGAGCTTTTCTTTTGTTTTGCCTGACCACTGGCGCTGCTAGCGGTGCTTGCTGCTGCTGCTGAGGCTTTGCGTTTCTTCGGCTCCTTAGACGGCTTAGTCACAGTCCTGAAGCCGTTCACCGTTATTAGTTACAGTTATTAGTAAAAAAAGTAGTCTGAAGACTTCCCACACTAGATAAAAAAGAAAAAATACTTACGATTGGTGGACCTCGTCTTCTGAATCCAAATTCAGAAATGAGCCTGCTCTCTGCTGACGCCACTCTTTCTCGCTGATTGTGTTGCGGGTATCGATTTCAACGTCGTGGTCAGACCTGTTATAAAAAGCAAGTAATTTATTTCAATTCATAAAAGAACAAATCGCCTACTAACTTATAAAGAAATAATTGTATCCAATACCTATGTATATAAAAGTGACAGAATGCAAGAAGTACCTAGGTAATGGACACAAAAAAACATGTTGTCAAACTGGGGATAAGCATCAATATTTAAATAAAATAAACTTACGAACGTGTACGAACATTTTATTCTGCTGCTTGTTTTTTCACTAACTGGATTTTCACTAGTTTCACTTCACTTCTTACACTTAAACCACTAACTAACTTTAGGAGATATGTTGTCGTGCGCGTTGAACAAATTATAACATTTTGCAACAAATTCACTCATTTTATACATATTTTTTTGCTGACTACAGGTAAAAGGCAGTGATCGTCAACCTTTTTTAACCGCTTTCAAGATAACTAGTAATTTATAATGTAAGTACACAACAAAATAAAACAAAAAAAAATTTGGAGGTTGAGTGAGACCTGATTTTTAAGTATATTTTGTCTGATCATATTAAGGTTTGCTGGAAGAAATCTCTTTATAAAGAAAAGCTAGCTTTGTACATATTGTGTTACAGTTAAAGATTTAACTTTAATGATCATACAACGTTACCTCAGCTTCTACTTTACCTATATAGAAAATTATCAAAATTGTATGTGATATTCATAGTACGACCAAAGGTTTAAATTTATTATCATGCTTAGTTTCGTGGAAATAATGGGAATGGAATTGTATTTCTTTCACACAGATTATCGAATTTACTGCTAACCTAACAAAAACACAGCGGTTTCAATTCTGTAAGCGAAATACTAAACTTAAACTAACTGATTAACAGTGTGTTCGAAAATGGAATGGAGCGTATACGCTCGTTAATCGTGGAGTATGAATAATGGGTGAACGCGAACTCTATTGTACCACCACCCTGTTTGAGAAAAGGTGCGATGCTATGTGTGTTTGTTTGAAAATTTAATTTAAGGCTTAGCGCATAACAGTAGACAGAATTGAAAAGGTCAAGTAAAGTTCTAAAGTTAGTACGTTCAGAGTTGATATCATGTGAATGTTGGGTGTCAATTACTATTGATGACTGAAGTAGCAACGTCATACGTACATTAAAATATTTCACATGTTCAGCTAAATGTCTTTGTCGGTTGCAATAGAGAACAAACCGTGTGAACATCTTCATTGAGGTAAGTTCTACATAAAGTTGTGTATACGTATTGCCTTACCTTACAAGGTGTAACAAAAAGGTTGTTCGGGAGATTATTCTGAGCAACTTTTTCTATGAAACCGATTTTATCAGAGCAACTTTATTTTTCTAAGCTCCATGCGCATTGCGCATTGGTCCGATTGCGGTCAGTTGATTTGGATAGAGAAGTGAAAATTAAAGTTGCTCTGATCAAATCGGTTTCATAGTGAAATTTGCTCAGAATGATTTCCTAACAACCCCCTAAAATATGACTACACCTTTTTGTTACAGCCTGTATTCTAGTTGAACCGATTTCGTACTCAACTAAATTTTCTACTTTCTCATACAAATCAACTAACCACTAAAATCGGAATCTCAGCGAAGTGAAGAATAAAGTTGGTCTGATCAATTCCGTGTCAAACAAAAAAAAAGTTCAGTATGATGACCCTGTTTCTGTTGCACCCTGTATGTTCACCTAAGTATTGTCATGTTTCAACTTGTTTTCGAGAGTACTGTCTACCTACATACACTGACTCTCACGCGACGTAAATGCTGAGTAAGGGTTGTAGTTGTAGGTAGCTGCTACCGTAGCCTTATCATTATCACACATAAAGTGTGGGAACGGCTCGAGTTGCAGTTGGTATAAAATAAATGTTTAGAAGTAACATTTATTCTATTACTGTTCTACGTTCTATTAGTATTGAGTGATTTTTGGTTTTAAATAAGCTGGTTGATAAAATTGTTTTTATTTTCACATGTTAGTACTCACCCCGAACACAGAAGTTCCGATTTTCTGTTGGTTTCAGAATTAATTGTATACTTAAAATGATGCATGGTTATATTCACGTAAAGATCTGATTTTCTGATAGTTCCCCTGTGAAAATAGCTCTGCAGGTCTAATAGTGTGCAGGTTCCACTAATCATAACGAACCCTTGCCCATGTTAGCAACCACCTGTTGAGGTCTGTATTCACAAATGTAAAGAACTTTTCAGATACCAGCAAAAATCTTTGCAAATATAATAATCATCCCAATAAAGTACCTCATAAAACAAAGAATGTCATTCCATATACAGATATCACTTTCTTTATTGTTCGTTTTTTTTTTGTTTTACTCCCCCAAAGAGGTATGGTTGTATTCACGTAAAGGTCTGATTTTCTGATAGTTCCATAAGCCTGTGAAAATAACTCGGCAGGTCTAATAGTGTGCAGGTTCCACTGATCATAACGAACCCTTGCCCATGTTAGCAACAACCTGTTGAGGTCTGTATTCACAAATGTAAAGAACTTTTCAGACACCAGCAAAAACCTTTGCAAATATATTTAATGAAGTACCTCATAAAACAAGTACTATCACTCCATACAGACATCACTTTCTGTTTTGTTTGACATTTTTTTTTACTTTTCCAGAGGTATGGTTATATTCATGTAAAGGTCTGAATTTCTGATAGTTCCATAAACCTGTCAAAATAGCTCTGCAGGTCTAATAGTGTGCAGGTTCCACTAATCATAACGAACCCTTGCCCATGTTAGCAAACACCTGTTGAGGTCTGTATTCACAAATGTAAAGAACTTTTCAGACACCAGCAAAAACCTTTGCAAATATAATCATCTATAATATATGTTAGGGTTTTGTGGTCTTCACTAAACAAATGGTAGGAACGGTTACTGTACTACAGTATCACAGCATTATACGTGTAGTGAAGTGGAACGATATGTTCGTTTTCAAAACACTCCAAGCCTTTCTCTCTTCACGGCTTTCAACCCAGATCAATGCATATACCCTTTCCATGCATTACAGTTCATATTAAACACGTTCAAGCCGAAGCGGCAACGCGAAGCAATGCATGGAAAGGGTATATGCATTGATCTGGGTTGAAAGCCGTGAAGAGAGAAAGGCTTGGAGTGTTTTGAAACGAACATTTCTTCCCTACTCACCGGATGCTGAACCAGATGCATATCACATTGAAGAAGCACTAGCGGAGTCAACTGATGTAGAAATAGTTTATGCCATTGATAGTGATTCATATCCTCATAGTGATACTTTATTTTATACTCATTATATATTCTTTGTTTATGGATAAAGAATGAAAAAGTTCCTGTCAAGTCATGAATATAACTGATTATAGAATATTGCAGAAATACAGAAGCTAGCACAGAAACAAGCTAGGGTGGAAATGGAGGTGGAGGAAAGACAGTGTGATGACATATTCCAGCACGCACCCCAAAGACAAAGCGATGCCATTGTCCAGCTTGCACCCCAAAGACAGAGCGATGACAATGTGCAGCCCGAACCCCAAAGACAGAGAGATGACATTGTCCAGCCCGAAAGACCTGGTTGGTTAGGTAACTATCAACATAATATTCATGACATAAAATTAAATTCTAGAAATGACGAAACCTCCGTAATATCTAGCTAGCCCACTGTCACGCAAAATTCAAACGCTTCTTCAGATAGCCCTTTTGCAGGTTCTCCTCCACCTTCTCTCTGTAGCGCGCTGCAAACTCAGGCATGCTGTCCATCTTCTTGATGACATCCATCAGCCGATTTTGGGCAACAGCGCGACTGTCTGGGACTGTTCAATTCAGTTAATTTTCAATCAAAGTTACATCACTCTCTATACAATTCATCTACTAAGTATTCACAGGCGAAAATAACGAATCATTTCTCATTTTCATTATCGGTTTGGTTTATCTCTGTACAGATCAACTCAATCAATTATTTACATTACACATATTGCCACGCTTAGTTAAACAGACAAGGTGTAGCACAATACGTAGTCGCCTCTCTCGAGCGACTCACAAGACTCCCTGTGCCTCCATCGAGCACAACCCTGATGGCAACGCCTCCATCCAGCGATCCATCTGCAGTGCCTCCATCGAGCACAAAGTACGCTTTCGCCTATGTCGAGCTAGAGCATACTATCATCGCAACATACATACTCAGCACTTCCCTCGAATGCTATGCAAGCTAAGCAATATGTGGACTAGGCCCAGCGACCTCTTCAGTTTTCAGGATCATCAGACTCTACATCAGAAATAACCGCGCAACCTTCAGGTATTTTTCGCAAGCGATCAAGAGCACGATAAAGTTGCTATACAATACAAGTTTCTAATGATACTAAAGTTAATGCGTTCTAAGTGTGTTGACGGCAATCTCATAGTTCGCGTTGGAGATGGCGAGACCGCTGAGGGCTTCTTTAGCCTTGCCCTCTACGGCTGCCATCAGGTATGATAACTTATCTACGTCATCGAGCCCGCGTCTTTCGATTATGGCCTGTAACTGATCCCAGAATTCATGATATCTTAATATTTCACCTGAGAATCGGGTTGGTGGCAACGTTGGTAACTTAGAAAATTGAGTTTTGCATTTCTGAGGAGACTGTGTTTCAATGATTGACTCCATGTTGGCCAGCGCGTCGTCCACAATGGTCTGATTCTCTGTACAGGATTGTATAACGTCCTGTGAAGGGGTTTCGGGTCTTATATATGAGTCAAGATCCGCAGAGTATCTAAAGTAAAAGAAGAAATCGTTACAAGAATGTGTTTTTGACATCTTCAACAAATTCAAAAAATTTAGTTTAGGTACCTTGCTACTGTTTTTTGCAGTTTTGTTTTCAACTCCACGAGGCCCTGTAACGTAGCCCCGCATTTGATTAGCTCCTTTTTTCGTCCAATTGGTCTTTCAACCGTTTTCCCAGTATTTCCAAACGCGCTCGGTAAGCTGGCGCCATTGTCCGTAGCCGTACCAGAGCTGCACCGGCGGCGTGGAAGCCAATAGTATTTTACCGGGTATGTACTGCACTGATTTCTTAACTGGGCGAATATTTACGAGACCCAAAACTTATGTCTCGTCCCATTCCTCTTCACTGTTATAAAAAATCTGAACAAGCGATATGTTTTCGATACTCTTAATCAATAACGGCCGGCCGAACAAGCCGGCTTTGTGAAAGGCAAAGGAACCCGGGAACAAATCCTGACAGTGCGCCAGATCATCGAGAAAGCCAGAGAATTTAACAAGCCCACCTATATTTGCTTTGTTGGTTTTTCAAAGGCGTTTGACTCTGTGAAATGGCCGAAACTTTGGAAGACTCTACTGGAGATGGGTACACCAACACACCTTGTGCACCTTTTGAGGCGCCTCTACGAGGATGGGACTGCGTCAGTGAGAGCAGACGAGACGCTCTCAAGCCACTTCCACCCTAGCGCGGGAGTCCCTCAAGGATGCATTATTTCTCCGCTTCTGTTCAACATCTACACAGAGCTCATAATGAGAATTGCCCTTGAAGACTGGACGGACGGTATCGCAATTGGGGGCCTGAGGATCTCGAACTTACGCTACGCAGATGACACCACCCTATTCGCAAGCAGTATGCGAGATATGGAAGAACTGCTGCATAAAATGGAAAGCGTCAGCTTGGAGTTTGGCCTTAAAATCAATCGCAGTAAGACGAAGATGATGATTGTGGATCGTGCCAACAACAACTTGCCCGAAGTCACGAAAATTGCGAATTGCGATGTGGTCCAATCATACGTCTATCTGGGAGCGCTGATATCCAATAATGGCGGGTGCGTGGACGAAATAAAGCGACGTATGGCGATTACGAGGTCTTCTATGGACAGACTCAAGAAAATATGGAAGAACCGCAACATCACCAAAGCCACAAAGACCCGGCTAGTCAGAGCACTTGTGTTCCCCATATTCCTTTATGCTGCAGAAACATGGACGCTTCGGGAAAACGAGAAAAAGAGGATAGATGCTCTCGAGATGTGGTGCTGGAGGAAAATGCTTGGGATATCTTGGACAGAGTTCCGTACCAATGACTCCATTCTCCAAGAACTAGGCATTAAGCAGCGCCTGTCATCTATAGTCCAAGCTCGTATCCTCACCTTCTTTGGACACGTATCTCGACGCGGCCGTATGTCCATTGAGCGACTGGTAGTACAGGGCAGAGTAGAAGGCACCCGAATGCGTGGTAGATCACCAATGAGATGGACGGACCAGATCAAGGCAGCACTGGATGACCCCCTGTACCAATGCACCAAAAAAGCAGCCCTCAGGGAGGAATGGCGACGAATTGTAAGGCGGGTCACTCGACCGAAATGACGACCACGACCACTCTGCCAAGAGTGATACGACTTAGAAGAAGAAGAATCAATAACGAAAAAGCAATCCAACCCGATTTAAGCTTGATTAGCTTTAAAAAAAGTTATTACCAAAAACCTACAGAAAACCGCATGATAATTGCATGTCACACTGACTATATTTAAATAATTTCGCAGAATAAAAATAAACCTGCTAAGCATTTGGGGATTTTGTTCAGCAATTATTACGAACATATCAATAAGCTATGTCTTACATAGAAATAATAACAAAAATCTTGTATGGCAGTTAGTCTAAAACAGCATCAAAACATGTACAAAATTTTCGCGTCGTTAACAGCAACAGTCATATTTTTTAAAATATCAGTGAAACGAAACGCATTTGGCGTGTCTGTGCTTGTCAAAAACCGAGTGCCCCCCGCTCTTCAGTCGACCGGCACGCTTTGGAGTGGATGGACGTGACTTGTTTCGACTGGTAAGTTATTGAATTTGATTCCCCATAGTTTGTCATTACAATCGTCATTTACATCAACAATTGTACGTCAACAATTTAAGCATTTTATGGTGGTATTATGTTTCCATGAGGTAGAGTATTCATGGTACTAAACCCCCCGTGCCACCATACGTTTGTTACCTACCATGATTTTCTAGACACGTGGAATATTCCAGCATTCGTCATTGTTGGCAACGTCATTGTTTGTTAACAACATCTCAAAAGACGATGCGTCAGCATGTTGCTTATGTGACACTTTAGGTCGATTTTGATCATAACATAAATTGTTGGTCTAATAGTATTCTATCGACCTGTGTAAGTTTAAATTCGATATCTTTGTAAAACACCTTTATTTTAGACTATTTACACATATTTTTCCATCAAACTTGTGTAAATATGGGAAAATTAAGGTGCTTTTAAAAGATATCGAAATGAAACCTGCACACGTCGATAGAAGACTATGATAACAACAAATTATGCCATAAGAAAATCTGTCCTAAAGTGTCACATTAGCGAGATATTTGAGTGAATGATTTTGCAAAAATAAACCTTTGGCACTCTATGATATCAAATATCTCGCTTATGTGACGCTTTAGGAAAAAAATTCTCATGACATAAAATGTTGGCATAGTAGTCTTCTATCGACGTGTGCAGGTTTTAATTCGACATCTTTTCAAAACACCTTAATTTTTCCAATATTTCAACTTATTTTCCCACTGTATGGAAATGTATGGAAATTTTGGGACATTTTTTTTCCTATTGGGGTGAAAAGAGCTCGTGATTTTGTGTGGAAATGACATAAAAATTTCAGAAAATGAGCTTTAAAAAAATGGCAATAAAAAAAGAAACGCTGACCTGTTGGCTTTATTGATCAGAAAAATGACAAAATGTCATGACATTTTGTCATAATTGTCAATTTAATTAAATTTAGGTTTTATTAAATGGAGAATGGTCGCGACAGGCAACAATTTGACAGGCTGACATATGTCGGCCGCTCAGCTTTATTAAATAGGGGCCAGTTCGCATTATAAATTAAGGTGACTAGGAACTATTAGCCCCCAAGTGTGATCGCTGTACATTGCCGCGTATTCGACGCACCCTGGGCTCCTAAGAAGCAGGGGAACCTACAGCGTTCACACTTGGGAGTTAATCGTTCCCAGGCGCCCCCACTTCGTTCACCACCGGAGGGGAACGAATCGGGGGCGACTGGGAATAAAATTAAATGTTTTACTTGACTTGAGCTCCACTGTACTTCCCCAGGTGGACTTTGCAAAAAACTTTGGTCACCTTTATTTTCAATTCGTCATTCTTAGCAACACTCCATCATTATTAGCAACATGCAAAAATTAAAAATATTAATTATTTCCAAAACTACTTAACTTTTTGAAGTGCCTCCTACTTAAAGTTTCATCTTTTCCACAGTACTGTACTTCCAGCTTAAAATTAGAGTTCTGGCACAATTATTAAAAAAATGATATTTTCTTCTCAAGAATAACTTTTTTCGAAGAACTGCCCAACTACTACACTGCACTACGCAAGGAAGGACTCAACAAAAAGCCGAAAAACAAAATGGTCGAACGACGCAAACAAACCTTTTGTGAAAATAAAATTATGCCTAGATAAAATCTGATAAAATGCAAAAGTCTTGGTTCAGTTCAGTTCAAAAATTTTATTGACCATAAAATCATACTATTACTTAGTCAACGTCAATATAATATTAATATTTTTGTATGTTCTTATTTTTATAGAGACTTATATGCACGCACGAAACTTGTAAACATGGTTAGGTTGGATGGTTTTGCTTGTTGATGTCACTTCCGATGACATACGAGTGCCACAGAGTAATGACACGACTTACACGCTCCGATTTGTTAGAATCTACCAAATCGCTTTTATTACCAGTCATGGCTTTCGCTCCATCGCTGCAAATAGCGATACATTTTGTCCAATCAATGTCGTAGTCACAAGTGCTTTCTAAAAACATATCGTACAAACACTGACCAGAAGTATTTGCAGGAAGTGGTTTGCAAAATAAAATTTCTTCTGTGATATTGTCATCTGCTTCAAAGCGCACAAATGCTACAAACTGAGCACAATCGGAAACATCTGTAGATTCGTCGAACTGCAAAGCAAAATGTGGACTCTTCTTTAAATTTTCGATTATTTGATCTCGAATATCATTGGCCATATCGTTTATTCTGCGTGAAATAGTATTATCAGAAAGCGGTATGCTTTTTAACTTGTTTGCCTCCTGCTTGCTGATCATAATTTCGACCATATCTAGAGCAGCTGGCAAAATCAGATTTTCTGCAATTGTGTGCGGCTTTCCTGCTTTAGCAACTCGATATGCGACTTTGTAGCTAGCCAATAATGCTGAGTCATTTACGCTGGATACCTAAAACAACACACATAACATTCATATCATCACGCCTTTATTCCCCGAAGGGGTGGCAGAGGTGTATTACTACACCTAATATGTTAGGTCTCATATAATAAGGGGCGAGCCTATTGCCAGATCGGGTACAAATCCAGACTTCGATCCAGAGTGGCAAAAATTTGTAATTAAAATACTTCAATTACTAATTACTCAAGTAATCATTAATTTAAATGATTATTTATTATTCATTTACTTGAGTAATTAGTAATTAAACTGTAATCAATTACCAAAAGTAATCAATTACTCGCAACCCTGCTTCGATCTAATACTGAGTATTTCTTGACAGAAAAACTCAAATATCACTTTTTGTCCGACCCGGGGATCGAACCCGAGACCTCGGCGTGCTAACTACTACTGTTTTGTACAAGACTAGGACAACACTATTTTATTACCTTCACCATACTATTTTGCTGCTGACTAAGAGCTTTCAATTTTCGTTCAAAGAATTCCAACGGCTTATCAGTTCTTTTTGATGCTTGGTCGTAAGATGCCGCAGAAGTTTTGACGGTTTCATACTCTCACGAGATAAAACATCACCGCAAATTACACATTGAGGTTTATTATTTATGACTGTAAACCCGTATTTTAAGTAATTCTCGTCATAATGCCTATTTTTTTTTCGGTTTTGATTCACCTCCACCACTAACATTTGTACCAGATGTTGAAGGCTGCGATCTTTTGAGAAACTTATCCATTTTAAATTCCAAGGATTCCAAGCACGTGAAAAAACAAAACAATAACACGGTAATTTTAAACGTCTGAACTCATCGCTGACCTGCCGCGAAGTGAGAAAGAGTTGAAACAAAAGAACGAACATTCTGTGCTAGTGTGCGGGTGGCGCGATATGTGCCTCTCGCTCGCGCTGACGCATGGCAACGTCGCAAAATTTCGCCCGCGTTCAAGTCAGATCCGCATGCATCCTACCAAGTTTGTTCGTATTCGTATTAATAAAGTTTTGTCTGTATTTGTCTTAAGGGGGTCGTGAGAATTTTACATCCTGTAAAGGGGTCGCGTATACAAAAAGATTGAAAAACACTGTGTTAGATGATTTAGTTCGGTGGCTATGCATGACGTGATACATAACAAATTAAGAAAAACTTATAACTAGGAGATGAAAACAAACAAAACACGAGATTATTCTTTATTATTTTGATATTTTCCTAAAAATAAGTAAATTCGTTAGTTAAATTTCAAATTCGATTCGAAAATATTATTCCGATGGTTGTCTGACCTTCGTCCGCCATTACCTATTCGAAAATATTTATTTCATTTGCATTTCAGTTTCAATCTATTTGGTAGTTATCACATTACATTGGGTGGGAATCGTTACGTTTTGTCGCAAAGATCATCGTAGACTGACTCGCAGTCACCGATGGCCAGTTTCGACAGACTTCCCTTCGGTACTTATGCATTCGATTCGTTGGGAATCGTTACGATTCGTCGCAACGATCATCGTAGACTGACTCGCAGTCACCGATGGCCAGTTTCGACAAACTTCCCTTCGGTACTTATGCATTCGATTCGTTGGGAATCGTTACGATTCGTCGCAACGATCATCGTAGACTGACTCGCAGTCACCGATGGCCAGTTTCGACAGACTTCCCTTCGGTACTTATGCATTCGATTCGTTGGGAATCGTTACGATTCGTCGCAACGATCATCGTAGACTGACTCGCAGTCATCGATGGCCAGTTTTGTTAGGCTTCCCTTCAGTATGCATTCGATTCATTGGGAGTTTCCCTTTGATAAAAAGCATGCAATTCAGTGGGAGTTGTTGCGTTTCGCCGTACCTTTAGTTGTATTAAGTTGTCACTAAGCATTTAAAGACTAGTGTACTTTTTTCAATAATTTATTTCTGACAATAAAGAACTTTGAAATGAAAATGAAATGAATGTCTTCTTCAATGCCTGTATGTAAATGTTATGTTATATGGGTAGTTGTACCTGTTCGTCGCTGCCAGTGACCATGTACCCGAGCGCCAGCAGCGCGGGAGTCGTAACAATCACCGTAGACTGACACGCAGTCATCGATGACCAGCATTCACTAGGCCTCCCTTCATTATGCCCTTAATTTGATGGGACGCTCTCTTTAGTTTGTTAATTATTCAAGAATGCGATTACTACACTATTCAATGGGTACTGAATCCTATTTCATATAACAGCAATGACGGTGTCGAAAGCCAAACCAATCACTAGAACGTCTAGGTACGGGTATTTTGGGATGGACAGAAATTCTGTCTATCCCAGCATCTCCACCATTTTGTCGCGAGGTTTCCTTGTTTGCCTAGATTCATGATAAAATGCTACAAGAATTCATATACACAAAGTAATATCAGTTCATAGATAGAGTACGGTTACTGAGAAAGACAGGGAAACATTGCCTTTATGTTTTATAACTTTCAACTATTCATAGCTAGTCATTTTGCTATCATTTTAGTGGAGAACGTCAACTTCTGTCACCCGTTCTCCTTCAGGGATCTTCATGTCCCCTTCAGAACCTCCACCACCCCTACAGTTCTGCCCTTTCCACCGCAAGCCAGGCACATTCGACTTGCATTTTATATTAACTACATTCTGTGCCATTTCAAATTCACTTCATCTTTACACATAGGCTTTATTTCTCTTTCTCTCCTTGTTTAGTAATAAGTTCAAAAACTCACAGTTTTGCTTCTCGCTGTTCACCTTCAGCCCTTTTTTCACTCCGCGCGCCCGCCAAAAACCGCTCCTCTCCCATGCGGCATCTTTCCTTTTCCTCCCCACCTTTTCGTTTTACTTTTTATCTATGGCAAGAACAACACAGTTGTCACACGAGCATGATCACAGAGTATAAAATTCAGACAACACAAATGTAAAATTTTACTTACATTTTCGATGGTTTCGTGAGGATTCGCGACAATTACAGACTTCAAAATTATAATTAAACTTGACGGTATTTTACTCAACATGATAATGGGGTGATACTTTTACTTCCCTGAGTTATCTTTTTTATACAGAGTGTAACAGAAAGGTGTAGTCATATTCCAGGATGCAAAACTAGGTATTATTGGCATTGTGTTTATACTACTTTTTGTTCGAAAGGCTTTAATTATTTTTTTCATACAAAAATTATTATCTTCTTTACTTCTGGGAAATAAATGTTTCACAACACTCGACCCTAGGTCAATGTGCCGCGCACCTGACACCTGCGTGAGCGCTCAAAGGCGGCCGCCGCCGCCATCGCCCCGCCTGCCGCCATCGCCCCGCCCCGGGGCGGAAGGGTGGCCTGCCGGTTGGATGGGCGGCTTTCTTTGACAATGCTAGATAGCCGAATGCACATCTTCCACTTAAATAAAGTGCCACTTAGAATCATTTCTTGACTCTGGTTTCCTTCCAGATCATCATTAGAGACCTGAGATACTACCTAATTCCAAATGTTGAGTACATTTAGTTACCTAATTCGCTTGGTCGTGTTTTGTGGGGCTGCCTAATAAAATAAAACAAAATAGGTATTCAGTCTAGGTTAGTAAATTAGGAACTTACATTAAATCACAGATGCAGGTAGACAATCAGGTACATAGGCAGAAACACACACACACACTATTTTTTGTCACAAAAGGTAGGCACGTTAGGAACGCTAGACCACAGTGGAAACACGCATACCTAGTAATTAAATCTAGGCAAATGAACCACATCACAATCAGCTAGCACGGAACTACCTACAGGCTACAGGTAGGGCTCAAAATGCCGGCCGCCTTTCTGAATGCATATCTCCGTCCGGCGCATGAGTGACCGCCTCGCATTATCTCTGGTGTCACGGCTTCGAACGCACCGACGATCCGCGCCACCATCTCCTCCCGTGTGTCACACTCCACAGCGTACACCAGATTCTTGAGGTGACCCAACAAGAAAAAGTCTAAAGGAGTTATGTCCGGCGACCGTGGAGGCCAGGCTACTCGTCCTCCGCGTCCTATCCAGACAGGGTAGCGCTCGTTGAGATGTTCCTTCACAATGTTAGCAAAATGGGCTGGAGCGCCATCATGCTGGAATATCAGGTCGCTGTATGTTGCCGACGGTAATTGTCGCAGCCTGAACTCGAGATCGTCCCGGAGAAATTGAAGATAATTTTCGCCATTCAGGCGAGGTGGGAGAAAAACTGGACCGATGAGGTGGTCACCGACAACACCTGCCCAAACGTTAATGCACCACCGGTGTTGGAACTTATCCTCACAAGAAGCGTAAGGGTTATCGGTCGCCCATACGTGCTCGTTGTGGACATTGGATATACCGGCCCTGGTGAACGACGCCTCGTCGGTCCATAAAACCTTGCTGGCGAAGTCTGGAATGGCTTGCCTCTGTTCCCGGTACCACTCGCAAAAACCACACGCGGCACATAATCAGCCGCCGTCTTTTGGAAGTGGTATGTATGTATGGGTGCTGCCTGTCATTTCGCAGGGTGCGCCATACCGCCATATGGTTTACGCCTAAAACTACACCAGCGCGACGGGTGCTGATCCTCGGGTTGGCTGCGAAGGGGTTAGTCCATTCGGATCACAGAAACGGATCACAGTGGAAACGGATCACAACAACCCAAGCAAAAAATTCCCATCGGATCATATGATCCGAATGGACTACATTTTTAATTTAAAATAAACCATTCGGATCACAAATATGTCGCTCTTAAATGATGAACTTTGAAACTGAGCTTGCTGGAAGAAATCTCTTATTAGAGATAAGCTTGCCTTTGTTTATGACTTCTGTATTGTTTGTTTTTTCTGATATGTGCAATAAATATATATATATATATATATATATATATATATATATATATATATATATTAAATCGCAGACGTTTTACTGCGTCTTTTCATAATCGATACTTATTACGTCCCCCACTTCTAGTACGATTTCAATGTTTCTAAGTGTGAATATTGTTAGTTTATTTGCTAACTAAGGACGTGGTCGTAAGGATATTAAGTTTAAACATGTTATGGTCATATTCGATTTTGAACAATTCTCGGTCACTTTGGACGTCCGCTCATATTAGTACTCTTGTGGCACACTGTATATTGTCGTATGTATCTCGTGCATAGTACTAATCTTAGTACGACCGTTTATAATGGTAACCATGTGGTGCGCGTATAATGTCGTATATATCTCGTAAGTTGTGCTTTCTTTCCACGTCCGTTTTTAACGGTAATCATGTGGCACGCTGTATATCTTCATTGATATTTCCCATAATTTCTGCCTTTCTTTAAGCGTCCGTTTATAACAGTAATCATGTGAAACACTGTAGGTATATTATTCTCGTGCATGGTCCCGTCACGGCGCATGACCCTCCAGCAGTGGCCTACTGGAGGGTCATGCGCCGTGACGGGACCATCGGAGTAACACTGGTCGCAGCCAAGGCCAGGGTCGCGCCACGCCGGACGCAGACGATTCCCCGCCTAGAATTGCAGGCAGCAGTCATTGGGGCCCGACTCGCTGACACCATCAAGAAGGAACACGACATCGAAGTCGCACGAACGTTCTACTGGACCGACTCGTCAACAGTGGTGCAATGGATACGCAACGACGCTCGCCGGTATACACCATTCGTCGCGCACCGACTTGGCGAAATATCAGAGCTCACTCAGGCGAGTGAGTGGCGATGGCTTCCAACTGCAGAGAATGTGGCAGATGACGCTACGAGATTCGCCCACACGCCTGTCAGCAAGAACGACCGGTGGTTCCAAGGACCAGCCTTCCTCCACGAACCCGAGGAGCACTGGCCAACTGAACCGACAACCACCGTGGAAGAAAAAGAAGTCCTCCACACAAACGAGGAAGAAAAAGGAGATACTTGGCTACCTGATCCAGCCCGGTTCTCCAAGTACGAGACGCTGGTACGAGCAACGGCGCGAGTACTGGCCTTCGTCGACATATGTCGGCACAGAGCAGTCAACATGGAGCTACGACACATCGCAAAGGCAGAGGAGAAGCTCATTCAGCGAGCACAGGAGGAGAGCTTTGGCGCCGAGATAGCGAAGATCCAGTCCGGTCGCCCCATACCAAGGACGAGTCGTCTGTACAAGCTGGATCCAGTGCTTGAAGACGGCCTACTCCGAGTACGAGGTCGCATCGAAGCAGCAACAGCGCCTACGGAGACAAAGAGGCCTGTTATTTTGGATGGGCGACATCGCTTGACAAGACTCCTCGTGCATCGAGAACACTGCGCCGCTGGACACGCAAACAGGGAACGCGTGACCAATGACCTGCGTCAACGCTACTGGGTCATGCACCTACGACCCACTGTTCGCGCTGTGGAACGGAGCTGCACCTTCTGCCGACTGCGCCGAGGAAGACCACAAGTGCCTGCTACGGGAGACCTTCCCCGAGCCCGCCTGGACCCATTCCACCGCCCGTTCACCAATTGCGGGGTGGACTATTTTGGGCCGATGATGGTTAAGATTGAACCCCTACGAGAAAAGCGGTGGGGGGCACTCTTCACGTGTCTCACCTCACGAGCGGTGCATATCGAACTTGTTGCATCGCTCTCCACCGACTCGGCGATAATGGCGCTGCGACGGATGGCAGCAAGAAGAGGATGGCCGCGCCTCATGATGTCGGACAACGCCACGAACTTCCGAGGGGCCGACCAAGAACTACGAGCCGCCTACGCTGAGTGGGCACCTGCGCTGCGAGACGAGGGACTACTCCACCGTATGGAGTGGCGCTACATCCCTCCAGGCGCACCGAACCAGGGAGGAGCATGGGAGCGGCTGGTGCGCTCAGTGAAAACCGCACTGAGCATCACTCTACGAGAGAAGGCGCCGCCAGAAGAAGTGCTAAGGACCTTACTGACCGAAGTCGAGTTCTGCGTGAACGCCCGCCCGTTGACCCATGTCAGCGTGAGTCATCACGACCCAGAAGCACTCACCCCGAACCATTTCCTGTTGGGGTCATCGACGGGCCTGCCGACGACGGGTCCCTGCCAAGAAGACGACCGACGTGCATGGAGAGCAAGCCAGGCGCTCGCTGACCACTTCTGGCAACGCTGGGTCAAGGAGTACCTGCCGACCCTGGTACCCCGAGGCGAGCCCAGGAGCGAAGAAGGAGCTCTGCGAGTCGGCGACATCGTGATCATCGTCGACTCTTCTCTACCGCGGAACGTCTGGCCAATGGGAGTCATCGAGCGGACATACCAGGGACCAGACGGCGGGGTGCGGTCGGCTGACGTGCGCACGAGAACGGGGATATTCCGACGTCCCACCAAGAAGATCGTCGTCCTGAGGCAGGAGAACGCTGCGAGCTCGTCGTCCTGACGTCAAGAGGAGGCTGCGCGAGCTACGCCGGGGGGAGAATGTTGTGGACGCCGTGCCCGCGAGGGAGAGACTGCAAGCCGCGACACCGTCCTGCTCTACCCCGCTAGCGCTGTCTCGCTCGCACTGTGATCGCGTCGCCGCAACTCGTTAGACTAGTTTAGATCTGTATATAAGTAGGAATATTTGTAAGCAAATGGAGTCATTCGGGAACGAGAGTTGGAAGAATAAACATCTCAAGAACGAACGGAGTTTTCCTGAATACCCCTGAACCATACAGTCCACAACATAGATACTAGGTGGAGCGGCAAAACATAAGAGTAAGTACAATGTACATGTAAGTAGCTGTAGAATCTAGAGATTGCTTTTTGAATAGGTACCTGGAGCGGCCAAACATAGGAGTAAGTAAAATGTACATATTTAAGTAGCTGTAGTATCAAGATTGCTTTTTGTTTAGGTATATACTAGGTAGAGCGGCAAAACATAGTAGTAAGTACAATGCACATGTAAGTAGCTGAAGTATTAGGAATTGCTTTTTGAATAGGTACCTGGAGCGGCAAAACATAGGAGTAAGTACAATGTACATATGTAAGTAGCTGTAGTATCATGCTATTTGAATAGGTACCTGGAGCGGCAAAACGTACTCGTAAGAGTGAGTACTTGTATAATAGCTGTAGCATGTAGATATTGCTTTTTGAATAGGTACTAAGTGTCAAATGAGTAAGTAGCTGTAGTATCAAGATTGCTTTTTGAACAGGTCGATACTTGGTGGAGCGGCAAATTATAGGGGTAAGTACAATGTGCTGTACATGTAAGTAGCTGTAGTATCTAGAAATTGCTTTTTGAATAGGTACCTGGAGCGGCCAAACATAGGAGTTAGTACAATGTACATATTTAAGTAGCTGTAGTATCAAGATTGCTTTTTGTTTAGGTATATACTAGGTAGAGCGGCAAAACATAGGAGTAAGTACAATGCACATGTAAGTAGCTGAAGTATTAGGAATTGCTTTTTGAATAGGTACCTGGAGCGGCAAAACATAGGAGTAAGTACAATGTACATATGTAAGTAGCTGTAGTATCATGCTATTTGAATAGGTACCTGGAGCGGCAAAACGTACTCGTAAGAGTGAGTACTTGTATAATAGCTGTAGCATGTAGATATTGCTTTTTGAATAGGTACTAAGTGTCAAATGAATCGTTCAATGTTTATTATTAAGATTAAGATCGTAAAACGATGCTGGTTACAGAGTAATTTATAACTTACAAACCAGGTAGTAGGTACTACTTAATACTTAAGGCAATTTATAACTACATTTCAATTCATAGAACTTACTGAGACAGGCAATAAGTATCATGTGTTTTACGGGAAACTGACTGCAACACCATTTTCACAACCAGCAGGGGAGTAACTATAGGTGCCGCCATCCACGAAGATGCGTGACGTAGCTATTGGCATCTTTGTCTTTCAGCAGAGAGCGCCGCGATGAAAGAGAAAGATGCAAATAGCTACGTCACGGGTATTCGTGGATGGCGTTACCTACATGTGCACCGATACGTTGCCACTGCCGCCACCCCCATAAGAAACCCAAGAGCCTACTTGAATAAAACATATAGGAGTGTTATATGTTTTATAAATAGTGAGATTATAATAAGTTACCTATTAATAAAAAAATGTTTTTGAAATATTTATCTAGATCTATACAAAGGGGGGAATAGCGTGACGCTATATTATTATTATCATCTTATCAAATTAAAACGTCAGTTTTTCAAGAATTAATATGTTCTATTATTTTTCAAATTGAAAAAATGACAAAAAACACAAACAAGATTTTAATCAGTATTTAGACACCAACGCTTATATGAAGCATCAATAACATTAAGTATGCTAAAGATAACGTATCTATTCTATAGATTAAACTAAGTAGCTGTAACCATCTATAACAAAATCTTATTACAAGGACTGAGATCACAATGTATCATTTTATATTAACAATAAAAAACACAAACAATATATTAATCAGTCTGTGGGGGCGATTTCGAAGGATTATGCACTAAACTAAAAAGACAACTAAGGCCTCTAAACGTCATAATGATGTTATTTTAGTAGTTGATACGAACTAAAATGACGTCATTATGACGTTTAGTTTAGTGCAAAAACTTTCGAAATCGCTCCTTAATATGGAGCATCAATAATATTGAGTATGTTAAAGATAACGTATCTCTTCTATAGAATAAACTAAGTAGCTGTAATCATCTATAACAAAATCGTATTACAAGGACTGAGATCACAATGTATCATTATAAATGAACAATAAAAACACAAACAAAATATTAATCAGTCTATAGTTATTAACTAATATGGAGCATCAATAACATTAGGTATGTTAAAGATAACGTATCTATTCTATAGAAAGTAGCTGTAACCATCTGTTACAAAATCTTATTACTAGGACTGAGACCACAATGTATCTTAACAATAAAAAACACAAACAAAATAATAATCAGTCTTTAATATACTAATATGGAGCATCAACCACATTGAGTATGTTATAGATAACGTATCTATTATATAGACTAAAATAAGTAGCTGTAACCATCCGTTACAAAATCTTATTACAAGGACTGAGGTCACAATGTATAATTTTATATTAAAACAAAAAAACACACAAAAATATCAGTCTTTAGTTAACTAATATGGAGCATCAATAATATTGAGTATGTTAAAGATAACGTATCTCTTCTATAGAATAAACTAAGTAGCTGTAATCATCTATTACAAAATCGTATTACAAGGACTGAGATCACAATGTATCATTATAAATGAACAATAAAAACACAAACAAAATATTAATCAGTCTATAGTTATTAACTAATATGGAGCATCAATAACATTAGGTATGTTAAAGATAACGTATCTATTCTATAGAAAGTAGCTGTAACCATCTGTTACAAAATCTTATTACTAGGACTGAGACCACAATGTATCTTAACAATAAAAAACACAAACAAAATAATAATCAGTCTTTAATATACTAATATGGAGCATCAACCACATTGAGTATGTTATAGATAACGTATCTATTATATAGACTAAAATAAGTAGCTGTAACCATCCGTTACAAAATCTTATTACAAGGACTGAGGTCACAATGTATAATTTTATATTAAAACAAAAAAACACACAAAAATATCAGTCTTTAGTTAACTAATATGGAGCATCGATAACATTGAGTATGTTAAAGATAACGTATCTCTTCTATAGAATAAACTAAGTAGCTGTAATCATCTATTACAAAATCGTATTACAAGGACTGAGATCACAATGTATCATTATAAATGAACAATAAAAACACAAACAAAATATTAATCAGTCTATAGTTATTAACTAATATGGAGCATCAACCACATTGAGTATGTTATAGATAACGTATCTATTATATAGACTAAAATAAGTAGCTGTAACCATCCGTTACAAAATCTTATTAAAAGGACTATGAGATCACAATTTATCATTTTATATTAACAATAATCAGTCTTTCTTTACTATAGATAAAAAAAGAAGAGACGGATTCTATGTTATCTTCTACATAGGAACTCAATGTTATTCATATTCACTCATTGTCAATGCTATACAGTCTATAGCTGGGCCAATATGAAGCATGAATAACATTGAGTTCCTATGTTAAAGTTAACATAGATTTAGTCCTTCCTTCCTTTTCTGTAGGTGATAACTAACTAACGTATATATTCTATAGATTAAACTAAGTAGCTGTTACCATCTGTTACAAAATCTTATTACAAGGACTGAGGTCACAATGTATAATTTTATATTAAAACAAAAAAACACACAAAAATATCAGTCTTTAGTTAACTAATATGGAGCATCGATAACATTGAGTATGTTAAAGATAACGTATCTCTTCTATAGAATAAACTAAGTAGCTGTAATCATCTATTACAAAATCGTATTACAAGGACTGAGATCACAATGTATCATTATAAATGAACAATAAAAACACAAACAAAATATTAATCAGTCTATACTATAGATAAAAAGATTCAAGATAACATAGATTTTGTATTTTTTCTTTTTCTATAAGTGTGTAATAATTATAAAGCGTCACGTCTTTCCACCTTCTTATTCCTTAGATAAAAGTAACTAACTGCTACAAAATTGTATTACAAAGACTAAGATCTCAGGATAACCTATAGGTAAGAATCGGTAAGATAGAGGATAGTAACCAAGGGATTCCCAAATTAGAATGAATTAATTATAATTTTAATATACAGGGTGTAATAGAAAGGTGTCGTCATATTTTAGGGGGTTGTTAGGGATATCAGCCTGAGCAACTTTCAATATGAATCCGATTTGATCAACAACTTAATTGCTTACTTCGCACTGCGAAAATGTACTGCGAAGTTCGCAGTACATTTTGGCCCGAGCTGTCAGCTTATTTGTATGGAAAATAAAAAAACAAAGTTGCTCTGATCAAATTGGTTACATAGCAAAAGTTTGCTCAGAATGATGTCCCTAACAACCCCATAAAATATGACTACCTTTCCGTTACAGCCTGTAAATCAATATTCTGTTCAACTGCAGTTGTATGTGCAATAATGTGCATTCTACCTATTTCTTCGAATATATATTCTGCACAAAAACTTTTATTTTCAGCCAATCCTTGTTCATTAAAAGTTCTGAATGCTGGTCCTTTAAATCTTCACATTCTTTGCGTTTTGGCGGTTGTTTCTTATTTATGTGACGTTTAAAGAAAGAAGTTACCACTTTCTTTTGGGCATCAGTCCATGGCACCAAAACTCTTTTTTTTCCTTTTTTAATATTTGACGGTTCTGCTAATGAATCTTGGGAGTGTGTCTGATCATGGATTCTGGATGGTCCTGGCTGCGGTTCATTATGCGGCTCACTTGACACTGGCGGGTCTGGTAAGTCATAATCTAATACATCTTCATTTTCAACTATTTCTCCTTCTAATTCTTCATCTAAGTCTATCTCATCAAGACTTTTACCCTTAAATAAATCTGCTTTACCTTCCTCCATCAGAAGTAAAAGTTTCGATATCTTTGCCGTTTGGTAAACATCATCTGGCAGTCTGTACGATTTTTTATGCACCTCATTGGTGTGACCCATGAACGTAGCCAGCTGCTCCATATCATTTTCCGACATGCTAAATACTTGGGACAATGTCGCCAAATGTTTTCTCAGCCTCGTGGATGAAATAGCCTTAGGGTTTTTGGCACCAGATTGCCTCGATAATCGTTCCAAGACCTTATATCCATAGATGGAATTTTCGAAGCCTGGGTTACCGAATAGAAGTTTGTTAGATGTTGAAACAAACTTGTTCCTTACGGAAAGCAAGGTTTTGATGTCTTCTTGAACGTCTTGGGTGAACAGTACGGGAACTCCACGGCCACGCTTTCCTCTTATTACAACTCTTTTAAATCTCTTGACTAGTATCCGTTCAGAAGCCGTGAGGGCACGGTCGAATTCTTCATACTTTTCGTCATTTTGCATGTTGTCATTTTCTACATAGTCGTGTAGGTATAACCTTTGCAGCTCCCCTGGCCGACGTCGATTTAGCAATAAAACTCTACAATAAATAGATTCTAATAGTTCTATATATGTTGCCACGTTATACGATCCCTCTTTGATTTTTTTAGAGGCTTGCTCAGATTTCTTTTGAAGATAGGCTTTCAATATTTTCAAATCATTCGCCAACGGTATTATAGTAATCTTATTCCATTTCTTTTTATTTAAGTCTGTCGCAGCCTGGCTGGAAATGTCAAATTTCCAATTGCAGTCTATTAGCTGAATCAATGTTTTTAGGCCAGCTTCTATTTCAGCCGTGTTGACTTCAGTATAGGGGCCTTGCTTCTTTAATGCCATCATTATTGCCAGATTACAGCACTGCTTAATACTGGTAGATATATTCATGGCAAATGTTGGCGAGTCAAATCTGTCTTTCTCCGAGTCATATTTACCAACAACTTTAGTAGCTGCCACGAAATCATCATAGTGTTCCGGCTTAAGCGCGTCAAAGAAATCGTTAATTGTTGGTTTACTCTTCTTTAGTTCAATCAATAGCTTTGCCATTTCTCGCATTTTTCGTGATACAACGTTCACAAAGTGCTGTTCTCTGTGCGACTTTAGGTATTGCGAAGCATATGCACAGATAAGCAAGTCAGACTTTGCGACAAGTGATATTCTGTCGGCCCTCATTCTAGGAAATACTGTGGTTTTCAGTTTCTCATCTACTTGCAAATTTCGCAGCAACAAGTTTTGAGCTTCCGACTGGACATTTTTATTGGACTTTCCACTGCATTGCTTCTTGTGTTTCCATAACAGTTTTTTTGAATAGAAGCCTAAGCAATCAGTGCAAGGTAAATAATCTGTATGTTTTCGTTTTCTCATCGGTTTTGTAACATTTACAGAGTTTTGAATATAGTTTCCTTTTTTCCTGAGTTCTGTAATTTTGCTTTTTCTTTGAATACTGTTTTTGGGATAGGAAACAATTCTTTGTACCTCTGGTTCGTACATGTGCTGTCTTAGCAAATGTCTTGCAAAATTTAACACTAAATTTTCACAATAAAAACAAAAATCTTTGCTTCTAACTACTTTCACTGGTTTTTGGATTTTGTCTTGAATCTGTGTTGTGGTAGTGTCTTCCTGTATATCATTGTCTATTGGTTTATTGTGTATTGAAGGTTTGATAAAGTTTTGTGAAACGGAGATGACTTCGCTCTCTGAATTACTAACATAGCTGAGATCTGAGAAAAGATTCGTGATCGAAGGATCCTGCAGGCGTTTGTCCAGCATTGTTGGTGACGAACACTCCCTGTGGTCTGGAACTTCTGACAGCGATGACAGGTCGTTATCCACAGGGTTGCCTGGTTTGCAAGATTCAGGGCAGCAGTCCATGGAATGGTCATCTTCCGAACTAGTCTGCAAAAGAATATTCAGTTGCAAAAAAAAAATAGTTGATAAAATTATCTATTCGGGAAACGATGCGTGCTCTAGCTACTTAGGTGGCGTATTTAGAAGAAATGGAAAATGTGACGGAATATCAGAGTAAGTACATATAAGTAGCTGTGGTATATAGAGCTTCACTATAAATAAGTATACCTTGACGAGAAATGATGTAAAATAAATTATGGCAATATTTTAAAGATTGCTGCGTGTCTACAAAGAATATTGGATCACGCAGCAGACCGCTTACATGTCACAGGTGACATAGGTATGTTGCTATAATTTATTTTCTATCAATTCATACCCAGGTGTACTTATATATTTATAAATTCTTTATTGCACGAAAAGTTAAAAGATACATAGAAAATAAACATTATATGCAAAGACGAGCTTATCTCTAAACAGAGATTTCTACCAGCAAGCCTAGGCAAGACAGGAAGAGTATTATATCAGGAGTATAGGTGTACCACCAGGTGCAGCGGCAAGATATGAGAGTAAGTACATGTAGGTAGCAGTAGTATGTAAATTGCTTTTTGAATAGGTACTAGGTGGAGCGGAAAAATATAAGAGTAAGTACAATGTATATATAAGTAGCGTAGTATCTAGAAGTTGCTTTTTGCATAGGTACTAGGTGGAGCGGCAAAACATAGGGGTAAGTACATGTAGGTAGCTGTAGGGTGTAAATTGCTTTTTTAATAGGTACTAGGTGGAGCGGAAAATATTAGAGTAAGTACAGTGTACATATAAGTAGCTGTAGTATCTAGAAGTTGCTTTTTGAATAGGTACTAGGCGGTGCGGCAAAACATAGGTAAGTACATGTAGGTAGAAGTAGTGTGTAACTTGCTTTTTTAATAGGTACTAGGTGGAGCGGAGAAATATTTGAGTAAGTACAATGTACATATAAGTAGCTGTAGTATCTAGAAGTTGCTTTTTGAAAAGGTACTAGGTGGAGCGGCACAATACACCAGCGTAAGCACCTACAATTTGTATGTGTACAGGTTATGTGGTTTATTCATGTTATAATGTGTAAATTGCTTTTTTAATAGGTTACTTACTACATAATTTTGAGGTGGAGTGTAGTTTGAATCTGTTCCAGAAAAGTCTTCACTACAATCTGATTTATCCTGTAAAGAAATAAAATCTTATTACAAAACAATCGATTCATAACTTTAATGTAAAAGTTAACACTCCTACACAAATAGATAGGTAGGTAGCCTACCTATGTAGAAATCACGGTCTTCTCTGCCCCCTTAGAACTCTATCACCAGACCAGGTCGATGGTACCATATTATAGTAAGTATAGACCTAAATTCGAAACACAGAACTGCCGATTAATGAACCTAAGCTATATTGATTATCTCAAACCTGCATCTCCTGCGTCAGAAGCAAGCGTGAAATCCACTTGACCACGGAGATCTGTGTACCTATTACTTTCTACATTCAAACTTACAAACATAAATACCTACCTACCTACATAATGTCAAACCTTATCTTCTTGTAGTGGACTCCACTAAT
Source organism: Argyresthia albistria (assembly GCA_963457715.1). Taxonomy (NCBI): domain Eukaryota; kingdom Metazoa; phylum Arthropoda; class Insecta; order Lepidoptera; family Argyresthiidae; genus Argyresthia; species Argyresthia albistria. The sequence continues at coordinate 1,512 of CAUOQF010000387.1, read as the reverse complement.
GTCGTACGAAGGGAATATGCCTTTAACCGAATTAGATTAATTAATAGGTATAGTTACCTTATGTAATGTGTATTTTAATATCTTACCTCCTGCGGGGCCAGGCCCAGTCTAGAACTATTGCCAGTTCCATTGTTTTGACCTGTAAATAAAGCAAATAACATGTCACATACATTTACATACAGGTACACATAGGTACCTACAATGCTACTGGCCCCACACTATGATACCCTGTGTCGTGGAAACTAGAAACAGCGACGTCACAAACATGTAAATTATCCAAGACCTGGGGATATTGTTCTTCGTCCCCAGCCGCGACTCGAATCCGGGACGAATTTTTTTTGAAAATAAAACGAAACAAATGATGGACAAACAGCGGATGGCACCTAATACCTGCCTATACGACGAATTATTTAGTTGTAGAAATTGGAATACCTTACCTACTATTACCACAGATTACTAAATAGTTACTACGTAACTATTACCTTGACAAGTAGGTACTTACCTGTAACCAATTGTAAAATCCTTGAACTTCTCTTCATCTTCTCCAAATACAATACAGGACACAACTCTTCCTTCACGGTTACGTCACTACGGCGGCCGGCCGCCGGTCAAGGAGTGAAATCAAAACAAAAACATTCAACGCACGTGCTTCCCGCCTCCCTTACCCCCTCACCCTGCGCACCGAGCGTGACCTTGAGTCATCGCTCACTGCCGATACATTTCTCTAATTTGCGGACGCAATTAAATCCGTTCTTTGTATTGATAAAAACTTTTAAAATATTTGCTATATACGGTATCACTTTACGCGGTGAAATGAATGATGAAAAAAATGGCATATACGGCGCGTCGATATACGCCGCTCGGAGCGACCTCGCGGTGTGTGCGGCAAGTCGCGGGACTAAAATATTCGCCAGATTTCATTTCCGAGTCAAAAAGGCGTCCATGCCAAAATTTTGTCCAGACACGGTAGAGACAATAAAGCGTCTATTGTAAACAAATCGGGGGTGGTCAATCTTGCGTCCATATATAGGACGCAGAAAGTCAGTAGGACGCAGCATAGTCGGCAAAAGCACTCATGTCTGACGCAGGATAGGCGGTGAGATATAAATATATATATATATATATATATATATATATATATATAGCATATATATATATATATATGTGACGGGACACCCTTTGGGCCAGCTCAGCCTGGTTGTCCGGTACACGTAGACCTTCGCGTCCTGCGATGAGCCTAGCTAATCTCTCAATGTAGGGATCTATCCTAGCTATCCTGTCTAGGGATCGTTTAGGGTAAAACACAGGATTGCTTTATATAACGCGCGGTACTTTATTCATCAAGAACTTAACTAGGACATAATGGAGCGGCGAGGAGCTCGCTCCTTATCTACACGGGAAATAGTCGGGTTTATACAAACATTAACAATAGTACTGAAACTTATGAACTAACGCGAGGGGCTTACCCCGGTTAACGGATTTAATAGAAACACAGGTGCGGTGGTTTACAAC